>CM070736.1:4729856-5032133 GCA_036346245.1 Bonia amplexicaulis | reverse complement strand
ATCACATGTTAATTTATAGTAACACCGAGCCTATACTACTACAAAAACATGGCAAAGCCTTACAAGTTTCATAATACAAAATAGAAGACGACATAGCAGTACGTGTTCATTATCATCCAACATCTTAACAGTAGATAAAAATGCCGTTCATTATCATCCAACATCTTTTGGGAGTGAAAACTGCACCAAAACTGAATCAGACTAATATAAGAAAAATCAAACTTAATTGCCAAAAATTTACTAAACAAATATTTTGGCTAATCAATCAAAGTTTGGCTAGATAATTTTTTACATAGCCCAATCATGATATAAATACAGTATTAAAAGAGTGGAATAAAAGATGACTGATGCTTGAAATGACTAACCTATTGAATGAAAAATTCATGAACAACTTTCAGACCTACATTTTATTGCTTAATACTATAAAAAGCACCCATATACCAGAAATTTGTGTTCTGTAGAAGTGCTTTACCATACCAGGTAGATGGCAACATAAGCGAGACATCGAGCATGAAAGCAGAGGCTATGAACAATTAGTGAATGATAAGTGTGGAGAAAGATGCATAGAGCACCTTAATGTGTTTATCACAAATGTGTTATTTATGCTATAAAATGAGCTTTTTCCAGGTGGCCTATTGATAATGCAGGTATGAAGTAAAGATGAAAAGTTGTTACAAAACATAATTGTAGTGAACAATATGCATAGAAAAGAGTGTGATTTAAGCAACTCATTTATGATTTAAACAATATGCATTATAGCAGCCTTCATTAGTTAGAAATCCAACAGATATGCTAGTTTAAGTTGTCTGGAGTACACATTTAATGCTTTTGTAATATTATTGATAATAATGCACATCACCAGCCTGCAATATTTGCAAACCCAACAGTGGAAATGCTAGGAGCATATTCCAGTTAACTGCCAAATATATTGAAGCCATTTCTAAAGTTGGCATTTCTCTGATTATGTTATCACCCTAAAAGAACATAGCAATTCTGGATACTAAACCTGTATATTCATAAATTTTTGTAATGATAGCTATGTCCAATTGTAATTACAAGTATACGACATTACAGTTTTGCAAAGGTCAAGTGAACTTCTGTGCCTCTTCTTCATTTGTTTTTTTAATGGGAAACACTGCAACAGTAGGCTCCTACGGCATATAACTACATGTACTATTTACAAGAGTGTAGGAGAATGTACAGACCCAAAGGCAGACAGACCTAAAGACTTCTAACGATAATCGGTTAAGTGCCTCTTCTGTTTGAAATTCCTTGATGGCTACACTCAGAATTCTCACCAGAATTTTAGTGAAATAGACAAACTACACATGATGGCATATGAAGTTATGGATTAACAGATATATCAGTACATTATATTGAGCAAGCTTCAACGATAGAATTGCAATATACCATTGGTAAGAATTACACACTTTATGTGAGATCATGAAGAATATAAGTATATTATATATACGACTTCATATATAAGTGATTATTTACTACTTGCAGCTTATGAGGTCCGGAATAAAGTAAGGCTCTTGGATACTCGGGTCTGGACTATAAGCATAAGTTGACTAACCAGGGTTGGCTTGTCGATTATCACTTTAGTATTGTCCACCCACATCTTATAAATGATTACCAAATTCTATTGCGCACAACTAGCATTTGAGTTAACAATTAACAAAGAGTTGAAGGGTTTGCAATCCACCTCTTGACACAAAGACAAACTTTTTTTGTGTTGGCCTTTAGCCCAGCTACTCTTTAAGAATTAAGACCCAACATATTATAACTTTATAAGTACCACACATTTGACGTTCATCATATCACTGTTCAATAAGCTGAAGCTAACAATTTTCTCCACAAAGTTTAGAATACAAACCCCTGTCAAGATTGATCACAAAATAAGATCATACGAACTCTATCAAAGGTAAGACATTTTTAGAGCCATCAAAGTTACTCCAATCATTTTAATCTGCACTTGATCAAACCAATCTTACATTCTCAAATACAAAAACAATCCAACAAGTAGCAATCCAAAGATTCCAAAACTACGAAAATAAGCAGACCAAGTGTTCACCAAATTTTGAATAGAGTTACCTGAAAAGAGCAGCTGGCAACCAATACAACTAATAAGTACTGAGAACATGAGGATGCATCACCTTTCCAGCACCTGTCTTGATACACAAGACACGAAAATGCAGAAGTTAGGCACTAAAACAATCTGAGCAATGTAGATAAATATCATCACTCCTGTAAAAAAATATATATCATCACAATCGAAGCTTAAGAGAGTATCGGATTTCCAAGCCAGTCCATATATAATCGTCCATCAAGAATATCAACACAACACCGATTCCAAATGCCGTACTGATAGGCAAGCGCCAAGCCCTAAAATTTGGCCGACAAAAGCAAAACACTGAGATCTAACGCCAAAAGAAACCTCTAAATAGCACTCGCTTTGGCCAATCAAAGCACCAAACAGCAAAATTTAGTAGTTAAGACTGAAGAAACCCTAAGGCAGGCTTCTAAAACTGAGCACACGAACCTCAAAATCCGACTGAGAATTAAAACTAACACCAAAACGAACAGAAATTTGGAGCAAAAAAACTCACCACAACGAAGTATTAGGGACGTAAAAATCACGGAAAACATCACACAATTTCAAACACCAGACGTTGTAGCTGCGCCGCGAATCGGAATCCCACGATTGGACCCAAAGAAAAGCATGGAATCCGCAAAACCAAAACCGAAACAATCGCGCATTGGATCCAAACAAAGCATCGCAGCCTCAAACATACTTGCCCAATCAGGGGCGGACCTAACGTGGGGCATGGGGGTTCAGTCGAACCCCCAAAAATTTAGGAAAATAAACTGTTATCAGTAGTAATCCGGTACTCCACCACGCAGCCAACAAATCCGCGACAAACATCATGGATTGGATTGGGGAAAAAGAAAGATTTGGATTAGATTGATTGCTCGCAGCAAGGAAATAGTCCCCCAGAACAAAACGATAGAACAGCAATCCAAGCAAGCTAGGGCTTCCTTACCAGCGAAAGAAGAAATCGATCCAAGCAAAGGCCGGATGGGTCTCCACTCCACGCCAGTCCAGTAGCGCGGAGGAGGAGAACGACGCCTCCTAGAGAAGAACTCCTTCGCTTCGAGGTGGGAGGAGTGCCTCTCTCTCTTGGCTTCGGGGCGGAAGGAGTGCCCCCCCCTCGGTGGACGGAGGGCTGGCGGCGCGCGTGTTCGGAGGAGAGGGGTTCGATAATCGATAGCTTTGGCGTGATTCGGGTGAGTCGCCCGGGGAGGAGGAAAGGAAGAAGGCGACGGTGCGGGAAGAGAGAGAGAGAGGAGGGGAAGGTGCGGTGCGGTGTGGTGCGGGAAGAATAACAAAAAATGAAACCGGTTGCAGTAATAAACCGTGGGTTAGGGTTCTCGCTTGGCGGCTGCGCTCGCTGCGTGTGGGGCCCGTGGCTTTTTTTTACCCCTTTTGGTTTGGGGACTGGCTGGTCAGCGTCGAGTCGAGTCAGAGCGAGACTTGTCACCGCGTGGCACCTGCTCTGCTTCGCCGTGTTTACTGGCTCAAATTGACGAAACAGACGTCTGGCTTGCAACTTCTGGAGGAGCAGTTGTAGTAACATCTTTGTGTAACGTAGCAGTAGGCATCTAGCATGGAGTCGTTCGGTGTGTTGCCTCCTCTTTCGTACTAGCATGCCGACGCGTATAACTAGCAATAACATGCCTAGTATTGCCTACGTATATTTCTTCATGCATGCATGTAAGGAGCAAGTCTGACTGACTGCTTGCGACTGCCAATCGCCAATCAAGGATGTGTGTGTGTGTAAGTGTTCATCTACGGTTCATTTTCGGGGGTAATCTAGTGCGTACATCGAGACGTCAGAGTAGATAAAACCTTACCGTGGAGTGTAGATCTCAACAAAGTAGACTGTATGTTCTGACGAAGACAGCGGGATCTCCTCCCAGGTTACTCGATCTCATCCAGCATCGTTGCAGTGTTGGACCGCTCTGCTTTTGCACCGCAACGACGGTTTCGCCACAGGCAACGGCCAAGAAACCCCACGGGCGTCCCGTATCAGGGACCAACGCGTGAGGCTCGGCTGCCCATCGTGCTCCCGCGAGAGTGCGGACACAGGTGGGAATTCTTCTGCCCCGGCAAGCTCATTCTGCATCTACCCTTGCCTTGCTGAAAACACCAACTCTTCACCGCATTCGTCTCAGCAGTAGTATTCAGTGACCCTCTCGTGCTTAACAAGCTTGCAGCAGCTGTGAGTTCTGAAGCCTCTGTGATCCTCGCCGAGCTGACGGCTGCGTCGTACGTCAAAATAACTGTCCTGCTTCCAGCACCGATGGCTTCTGCCTCATCTCTCTGTATATCCATCGAGTAGCTTAGCTCTGGTGTTTACTTTCACTTTACCTTTCGGAAATGATGAGTGGACAACTAATTGCTAGCCTAGTGCTAGTACTACTGATAATGGCGTTTTGTTCGAGATGTCACAACTGTTTCTGCTTTCTTCGACATTGTTGTTTTCATCCCGTGTCAGGTTCCAGAGTGGAGTCCCAGCGGAATCAAGTGTGAGTTGATAATTGCCTGTAACACTGTCTTGTCCATTGTAAAGATCAAAGAATAACCGGTGGCTGGTCCCCGTTTCATAGGCACTAGCTACCAATTACAGCACAAGTGAGGCGATTAAGACAAGAAAATCAACAGTGACTAAGTGAAAGCTCGCCAGATCCAAAATTAGGGGGCGGCATGTTCCTTTCCATCCACAGATGGCTGCCATATCGCTCTTCCTTTGTTCTTTCTTCCTCCTCTCCGTTTCCTCTAAACAAAAGGAGTAATGATACAGGCATAGCCTCTGAGTACAAGATGTGTTCCTGTTTCGCTCCTAAGTCTTTAACTACTCAACAGATGTACTAGTATTTGTTCGGCCAAACCATACTAAAGCACCGTGCCAAACCACCTTTATTTGTCCAGAAAGGACAACAAACTAACACGCATGCGGTGCCATGATTTGACAAGTCACAATTACTTGTGCTGATTGATTTCTTAATTGATAACTAGCACTTAACACTTGCAACGCACCATGTATCACCGAATCATTTCAGGTAGAGACACAGCGGCTAACGGGCGTACATGGAGAACTCAAACTGGCGGCAACAGCTCCTGTTGGTCTCGTCTTCTCCTTCCCCGGGCTCTCGGTCTTGCCGTGCACGGCCGGCGAGGCGACTCCCGACGATGTCAAGATCACCGATACCCGTGAAAGCTTCCATCTATCGCTAAGCGACAACACTCTATTCGGCCCAAAGAGCCTCGAGTTCGACGGCAGCGGCGGAGGGCCGTACACCGGCGTCTCCGATGGCCGTGTCCTCAAGTGGGGCGGAAGGGCCGCCGGCTGGACCACCTTCGCATACGACCACAATTACCGGTATATATGTAGATACACTTAATCTGTACTATTATCATTTTTTTTCCTAAAGTCTAAATCGATACTATTACCATTATCGAGTTAGTACAAGATGGGCGAGTACTGTACAATATTTCACCAAGTTCTCTCTAATGGTCCTACGTGTGTAAATGTGTAATTGTGTATGTGCAGTGATGTGCCTGCTGTGCTGTTAAAAGAACCCAATTACAACATAGAACATGTGCGGGCGGCCTTTGGGCCTTCGTTTCCATATGAAATCCGGCGACCTCTACTTCGCTGATGCCTACTTGGGGCTCATGAGAGTAGGTCCAGACGGTGGCGAGGCCGAGGCGGACGGCGTGCCGTTCAAGTTTGTCAATGGCGTGGACGTCGACCAGGTCACCGGCGAGGTCTACTTCACGGACGGCAGCACCACGTACCAGACAAGGCAAGTAGCTAGCCCATTAATAAATAACACAAATAAAACACAAGCCTTAACTCAATTGATTCGTTACTAGGTTAGTTGATAAAAGTGATTAATTGACTCTTAAGCATGAGATGAGAGCGTGCGTGCAGAGAAAATGAGCTGATTCCGCTCAAGGGAGACGCGACCGGGCGGCTGATGAAGTTTGACCCGCGGACCCGCCGTGTCACCGTGCTGCAATCCCGCCTGCCGTACCCGAACGGCGTGGCCATCAGCCGCGACCGGGCGCACCTCGTCGTCGCGCACACCTCGCCGTGCCAGGCGTTCAGGCACTGGCTGCGCGGGCCCAAGGCCGGCGCGTACGAGCGCTTCGCGGACAACGTGAGGCGGGACGGGAGGGGAGGCTACTGGGTCGCGCTGAACCGCGAGGAGGAGCATGCGAACGCGACGGCCCCGGTGCCCGGCCTTTTGGTGGGCTTCCGGCTCGTCGGCGGAGGCGGCGAGGCTTTCGAGGCGCTGGCCGCTGCTGAGTGCTGAGGGCGTGACGCTGAGCGAGCGAGGTGGTGGAGACGGGTCGCGTGCTGTGGGCTGTCGCTGGGGTCGGTCGAACTGGCCTACGTGGGCGTGCTTAGCTACGACACAGAGTACATACCTAGATTTTACGCTGCAATGTAACTTCGATATTTTTTTCCCCGATTACCAGAAAGATGAACAGCGTACACACCATCACTCACACGTACACATGTATTTGTGTATATATAGAGGTGTAACTTGGACTGTTGATCTGTGAGTCGACTAGTAACATAGTGCTGAAAACGCGCATATTCAGGTGACGACAAGAATTGAGAATTGAAATATTTAACCGTGACAGAATCGGAGTACTAAGTGAAGTCACGAGCACGGAAAACCAGTCTATTGCCGTACTTCTATCGTTCACTACTCACTGCAGCTTCACCGACCTACTTGTAGGATCTGCTCCATTCTGATGTCTTTCGAGTTGATCTACTTGTGACAGTACCTTTGTGACATTCTGATGATCAATTTCTAGGGTACATATAATCGTCTTAGGAAGAAGGACGACCTGCATCGAATACGTCAAGGCAACGACGAGATCTTACGGTACATCATCTGGCGTTTTAGCCAGGTTTGAAACTCAATTCCAGAGATCTCTGACGCTTTTGTTATTAGGGCATTCAGACAAGGGGTGCGCAATCGGAGATTCACAGAGGACATAGCCTTAAACCCTCCAACCACCATCGCCAAGCTCTTTGAGATGGCCGATTAATATGTAACTATTGCTGAAGCGGCCGAATAGACTAGAACTATCGACCAAGCCGGCTGTCATTCTAAGAAGCAAGGTGATGGCGGCAAATGATAGGAGAATGCCAAGAGCAAGGTGATATGTTGCTATCGTTCACTACTCACTGCAGCTCACTAGGAATGCCACTGGGACAGGTCGGTTCGTTGACCATCTGGCCCGCCCCCAAAATTAGGGCTCAAAACGGTTTATGGGTCGGCTAAAAAACTTGAGGGCAACTGAGTCCAGGATCGGGTCGTGTCGACCCGGCCCTCTTTCCTTCTCGTATTGAGCCAGCATGGCCAGCAAGATGTGGAGGGATGGTAATATATATTTTGATCAATTGGCAGTGCCTAGGAATACCGGATAGAATCGGCTTCTAACGTCCTCCTCCATGTCCTCTATCGAGTCCCAATCTACCTACTGTTCTTCATCCCCATCCCTTTGATTTCCCGGTCTAATCTAAATTACCCAGGTACTCGGGATTGTATCGGGAAGTGAAGGACGGCAACACAGCACCACGAGTCCACGGCGCCACGAGCACCTGCTGTCGCATCTGCTTCCTCCACTCTTGAGGTCCCGCCTTACCTACTCAAAGTTAATACACAAACTAAATCACGGGCGTCCACCGATGATCAGTTTTTTTTCAGTCTTATGCATGTGTAAGCAGTGCTCCATTGGGCTTACGCTTAAAGCTTATCGCACTGTTTGATACTGTTTTATGTTTATTTTTGTATTGTAGATACTGTTAGCTTTTCAACGTAATTAAAATTTAAAAAGAAAAAAGAAAAAATATTACATCATCTCAGACAATGCAAAGAAATAAGAAAAAAAAACAAAAAACCAAAAAGACAAAACAAACAAAATTAAGAAGCTAGCAGCTAAAAGCTTAAGCTTGAAGCCTACTGCAGCACTGCCATATGACCCGCTAGAGCAGATTACCAGCAATCACCAAATATGGTATGTTAATTACTCACCTTCTAATTAAACATATATTATGCGTCAATGTGACACCCTGCGTCATAATCTTCAGCAATAGATCATTATTCGATAAGAACATCATTTTTATCAAATAATAAACTATACCAAAGTTACGCAATAGAATAATAGCTAGAAACGGTATAATCTTATTACAATACCAGTGCCACGCAGGGCTAAAATCTTTAATACACTGCTTCCTAATTTACAATAATCCCACAGAACAATTACAGAAGTTTTATCATAGGCTTCAATTATACCAATACTTGATACAATTATTTATATACCTTAACTCTCAAGACGGAGCACTCAAAGTCACCTACTCGTCCTAACTGCCGAATAGGGTGTCCATCCTACCCTGGTCCTCGATACAGATACAACTACCCTCGTCCCACGCGACATCCTCTAGGCTTGTAAACCCCAGAACCAACCTAAGTTAATCTCCGGCCAGACTAGGATCTAATTCCCAGCCAGACTAGGATCTAATAAAGGAATTTAATAGTGAGGTTGAGTGCAAAAGTACTCAGCAAGCATTAATAGCAAATATGCAACTTCATGATAAGTATCATCAAATCAAAATGCATATCTCTTCTCATCATCATTATTAAAATAAGTTTTTAATTTATGAAATTGTTAGGGTTTTAGTTTGTAAAGCTACTAGTTACTAGTACTTAGAGAAAAGACCAACTGTAGGTTTCTGTAACCTCTAGTCCAGGAGACAAACGTGAATTCACGATTTATTTAGTGTGCGTAGGCTTGTATCGTTTTACTCATAGCCACCCTGACTTTGACTGCAACAAGTTCATTCGCATTTTCTTAGATGTGATGCTTAAGTCTGAGTTCAGAATATTTTCTCTATTTAGTATATTATAACTGCACCTAATTAGCATGATGCTGACCCCTGTGTTAGGAAGGTTTTTTCATCACCCGACATATGCTAGGGAGGCATATCCATCACCCAGCACCCACCATGGGTTCTTACTACCCTTAGCATTACCCAGTCTCTTCGTACCCAAGTGAAATGTATAATAAACTTTGATAAAGCAACATATGCTGCCTGTCCTAAACGGGACCATGACCGATACAACAATACGGCTCGTACACGAGTGAGAGTTGGTTAGTTCTTTTATTATAACCATATGTAGAGGATCCTACCTCTGCCACTATCTTTTCTTTTTTGGACACCCTCTACCCACCTATTATTTACCTGTAGGGCAGTGGTTCTCCAACTGACTACCCTGCCATATTCATGATCATTAACTCAAGCAAATACTCATCATTATTATCATCAAGCACATGATTTCTTTCAAAGTTTAATTTATGTAGAGAGTGATATTAATCTAGCATAAAAATAATTTTTACGCAAAAGTACTCTAATCAAATGATCAAAGGCATGCTTGCTTGGGATTTGATATCAGTTCCCGATTTAGGTACATTTATGTGAAGTCATCATCATTCTCATGGTTGTCTCTATGACCACGACCATCTTTGACGTGGCCAACACCACGATCACAGTTCTTCCTCGCGCCGCTGCCTGACCCTTCATTCTTCTTCTTGTCGAGGGTCTGCCATTGTGCGCGTGTGAGCAACAGATGCTCGCTCTGTTTTGCGTCGATTTCGATGCCCTCATCGTAGGCCTTGAACCGCCTGACGAGGTCTTCGACTATGAGGGTCTTTAAGTCCACGCACTGCTCGATGGTGGTCATGAGTTGCATGTAGCACGACAGGGCGGCCCGAAGAAACCTGCAAACAATGGCAATTTCATCTACCGATGTGTCGCTCAACGCTCGGATGCCGGAGTTAACCGACGTCACCCAACTGGCGAAGTCTTCGACGGACTCTCTTTCCTCCATCTTCAGTCCTTCGAAGTCTCTCTTGAGGAACTGCAGCTTGGCTTCGCGCACGTGCTCGTGCCCCATGTGCACTGTCTTGATCGCCTCCCATGCCGACCTGGCCATGTCCTTCCCGGTGAGGGAAGACATGACCTCTGGCATTGACTGGTAGATGGCATACAACGTCATCCGATCCTTCTGGTACTCGACAACACTAGATTCGATTGCTTCCCACATATTCTGAGCCTGAAGCGCCATCCATATCTTCATCGCCTAGATGGTATAGTTCATCTGGGTGAGCTGCGGGTACGACAATGTCACTGCGCCCTCCCTCTTCACAGCCACCTGCAAGTTGAAGGTGGACAAATCACCTTGCAGCAGGCCGCGAACCGTTGACGGAGACAGACTCCTTCCTTCTCTCGGCATCTTCTTGACTCACGGGAATCACCAAGTCTTCTTCTCTGACACACGGGAAACTCCTTGCTCTGATACCAATTGTTGGCCTAGGGATAAAACCATACGCACACACACGGTGGTCGAAACTCACACGAACACATCTGCTCAACTCAAGACACACTAGAGATTTGCGCTGCATCAATCTGCTACCGCTTTTCCATTTTCTCATCTATTTATAGACTCTGACTACAAGTGTATAGGCTAAAACTACCCGACTCTTTCGGTCACTATCCTCATGACTCGTATACTCCCCACTACCCGTACAACTTGTTCCACTAACCATCACACTCGGTTTAGTGGACATGACCAGTTACGCGTAGACTAACTGCTATCTGGTCTGGTCTACGACCGCACATAATTCTTCAGGTTCTACTTCGGGTCCATTGACGAATCCTTCTCGACCATGCTTCACGACCACGGCTGCTTCGACCGCTTCACCGACCATGGCTTGTCAACCAGCATCTTCGGTAGTACCACTCACATAGATGGTACTACCGGTCTTCGAGCACGAGCAGGATACTGTAGCATACAAGTACTGACCATCGACCACAATGCAACTCGATTTACGATTGCGACTTCTATGACTACTAGTATATTACCCGTGCGTTGCAACGGAATCAAAAAAGAATGATACATAAACATGTAGTACCTTGAAAAGGCAGCGGAATTTGAGTGATTAAACATATCCTTTTCCCTGAACTCTTGGTTTGTATAACCATTATGACGATGTTTCTTTTCTAACAATACCTGCAGCATAACAGAAAAAAAAATTGGGCACAACTTTCAGATATTTAGACATTTTAAACAAGATTTAGCAATTAGAAGTCAATAAAGCCCACAGTCCGTATTGCAGTCAGTATAAGTGACTATTGTACAATAACACCAAAGGAACCAAAGGTTTTTACCTTTTAACTATCATAGACTTATACATAGGCAGAATATTCAAGGCTTGTCTATTGATTTTAATCATCTAGTACCACCATTTACATGTTCAGCCACAAAAGGTTTACTTATATTTTTTTCAGTAACTTTCACAAAACTGCAGGTTATTTGTCAAAACTATCAAGAAACTGTTTAAGAATCAGTTTCGTAAAACTCCATATACTTTGGCAAATTTTATTGCTGATCTACACCCCAATGCTTTGGAATGCGCTTGACACCTCAATACCTCATGCTCACCAGGAAGCCTCACATATATATGGAACAGTTCAGGCATAGAATTCTGGCATAGAATGCGCTTGTAGTTTTGTGAAACTGCTTAAAACTCTAGTTCTTTGATAGTTTTGTAAAAAAGTAGTTTTATGAAATTTACTCTCTGTTTTTTTAATAAAGCAGCATCTCCTCAGTTTAGGATCCTTATCTAATTTAATAGAAGCCCTTAAGAACAGATTTCTTTATCAACCTTGGACACATATAGATAATAAAAACCCTCATGTGAGTCATCCTGATGAAATAATGGTACATCAAAGTTTGACTCACATTGTCCTTAAATTAAGGGCAATGGATGCTATACTAAATAGATAAGGATGGTAACACAAAATGAACAAATACCTATAAATATTCCAACACACAACAGGGCAAATAAATTAGGTACTAAGCTAGATAGAATAGAAACTCACACTATTAAATAGAACAGAAACACAACTATCTAACAAACACAAATTGCAAGGTATCATAAACAAGAATATGGCATTGACATCCGCCCAATTCTCTACCCCAATGGATAAACCAATGTTAATAAGCCAGCCAACAGGTCCATTGCATTGAGGCATTGTGAAAAGAAACTCCCGTAGAAGTACAATCAAAATGGTAACTATTAAAGGTAAGACTTGCAAGGTTGTAAAGCACTGAGTTGTACATGGTATTATTAAGAATTCACACATCAATTCAGTTAGCAATGTGCTTTACATACTAACATCTAGAAAACTCACTTGCATCCATAATAATGATTACATCAGTAAATGACCTACCGTTTAACTGCATCAGGCTGCAAAACGTAAAGCCAATCACATAAATCCAAAAGCAATCAAGCAGCATAAGAGTACTCCACACAGAGAACTGGAGCACCATGCCGCCCCAGAACATCCTCTTTTGCTGAACTAACCACCAACCTGTAATAGTCATTTGGGCATATTCTTATTAATCTTACTGAATATGCACATAAATGCTAATAACAAAAAGATAAATAAATGATAATACCAAAAGGACAACAAGCAACAAAATATCGAATTTACTGATGTGGGCATATTGTTTGACAGTCTTGCCTGCAGGCTGCAGCATTCAAATTACAGCAAAATGCAAATTCAAATATGGACATATTATTATTTGTCAGTCTTACCTGAAGCATTCAAATTTAGTGTCATGGACCATTAATAATCTTCAGAAGAGCAGGGTGCAGATTAGGGGGAGGAGCAAGGGGAGGGGAGGAAAATGGAAGGGAGGATTAGGAAGGAGGGAGCGAGAGGTTACGGGAAGAGGTGGGGGCAACAGTTGCGAGAGAGGAGGCGCGGCGCGCGGCACTGTGTGAGGAGGGAGGAGGCGGGCGGCGGGGAGCGGGGAGGCGGCGGCGGAGCGGAGGAGTGGGGAGAAGGAGGAGGCGGCGCGGGGTGGGGAGGAGGAGGCGGGCGGAGCGGAGGAGGCGGGGAGGAGGCGGCGGAGCGGAGGAGTGGGGAGAAGGAGGCGGCGCGGGTGGGAGTAGGAGGAGGCGGAGGCGGAGGAGGGGGAGGAGGAGGCGGCGGGGTGGAGGAGGAGGCGGCGGGGTGGAGAGGAGAAGGCGAGGCCGAGGCGGAGGAGTGGGGAGGAGGAGGCGGCGGGGGTGGAGAGGAGGAGGCGAGGCGGGAGCGAGGAGGGGGGAGGAGGAGGCGGCGTGGGGTGGAGAGGAGTCGAGGCCGGACCGGAGGAGGAGGGAGGAGGCGGCGGCGAAACGGCGGAAATCTCGATGGGGAGGAGGAGGCGGCGGAAACTGTGGGGAGGAGGCGAGGGCGACTCGGTGGGAGGAGAGAGGTTCGTAGGATTCGGTGGGGAGGGAGGAGAGACACGCACGGTTCTTTTTGTGATTTTTGTGAGGGTGGTGGGAGAGGCCGCACCAACCACCAACTCCTTTTTTTATAATAGTAAAGATTGTGCTATGACCACTATAGCACGACTACTGTGCTACGACCACTGTACTCGAACATGACTACACAGTACTCGAACACACCAAGTATTCGACATATGACCACTAACAACAATATAATAAGATTAGTTTCAATACTCACCACGACCTGTAGGCCGCCGTGGCGGCAGTTGGTCGACTTGCTCCTCTCCACGGCCCTGAACCTCTGGGAGGCAAAGAAGAAGTTCCTCACCAGTGTCGCTACCCCGATGGCCACCCCCTCCCACTCGCCCTCCTCCACCGCGCTGGCCTGGGCAACGGCTGCTCTGCTGTCCCAGAGTGGGAAATTGAGGTCATGACGAGGCCAAATGCGTCCTTGTTATGGTGTTGGCTTTCGAACGAAAATCATGGGCGTTGGGTGGGGAAGCCCTTTTCTCCGAGGAAGGTGAGGTCTTTCTACCCATCGTTGATTCCATTAAATTAACGTTGGATCAAGAGCGGATACAGAGTATTTCCTGAGGCCCTCCCCATGACAGGGCCCTGTGGAAGCGTCCAATTTGACCAGAGACCACCACAGCACAACACGTACCCAGCTTTAACAATTCGGCTCCAGGGAAATCGAATGCATCTGGAGCCTGGACATGATGCGTTACCAACTTACCAGGCGTATCTGTCGGTGATCCAACGAGCTTGTAGTCTGGTCACTGGTGGTTCTGCTTAAGTAGATCTAGCATTAAACCGTTGCTCACGTTAATCATCAATGGTTAATTGGTCAGTGCCAGGAGACAGCATGCATTATTCGGTGGTGCCATATGTTGCACGAGAAGTGTCGAAGCCGGAGAAAATGGTACGCACAACGCACCTCAAGTTACTGCACATGCTGCATACTCATATAGGCAAGGTGTGCATGCGCTAATCTTGAGCGTGCCGTGACTGCAGTCAATTGGACTGGGCATGGCGAGTAAAAGCCATCACGGAAAAAAAAACGTGCTCAGCCCGAGATCGAGAACGGTCAATTTGCATCAGTACCGGTACGTGCCCCCGTGTTTGTTCTTCTAGTCTCTTGGACCATGTTGCTTTGATTACTTTCAGCTCTGTGTTGACCTGGGAGCTGACACCCGGCGCAAATTTCTCCTCTGATCCCTAGCCATGTCTGACGGGCAGGGCACACCGTAGCGTTCCTGCTTTCTGGTGCCAACCGTAGACCGTTAGTTTGTTCACTCTCAAATTTCAAGGCTAGCTGTTCCACTAATACATCTTTTCATATGTAGCAGTTATCGAATTAGATCAGAGTTTATGAGATACGACATAAACATTCACGGTATCAAGAACGAAGAAGTTGAATCTCGTAACGAGAACTAAAATAATGATGTATACTAGATTTTACAACCGTCTTTGCAGTTTCAGACATAATTTCAGATGAGATCAAGTCCCCACCGTTGACGACACGATTTCCTTCTCCTAGCTAGGATTTTTATCAGGCCTCTCATTGGTTTCCCTTCCATTAGGTGTATTCATCAATCGGTATCCTTCATTGTTATATATACTTTTCATGATTATCTGCCATTTACAAATAACTTACATGATTTCACCTCGAAGTGATACATCATAACATTTAAGTTCAATCAACGTCATAGATATTATATTCTTTTTTAAGCCAGGAACATACCAAACTCATGTCAATATGCTATGTGCTCCATCATACATCTTCAATATAACCGTTACCACCTTAGTAATTGTATACTCTTTGCAATCCGCTAAGTGAGCAGTTACATATGACGAACATAGTGATCTTTCGTCAAACATCTCCCTCACTAAATATATATGGAAGTAACGACCTGAATCTAATATCCATCCATGAGAACTACATGATTGACTGATGACTAGTACGTCAGAATCATTCTTTACTGCTGCCACTGAGCATGTACCCTTCATTTGCTTCAAACTCAGACAGTCTTTCATCATGTGACCTTCCCCGTCACATAGATAGCATACATGTGTGCCATTAGTCTTACTCTTCTTCTTCCAATAACCTTTGCTTGTGCTGCAATATGTACTGCAGATAATGCTTGATCACCCGAGGATGAAGATTCTTATGATTTTTTAAGGACTCCGCCTTCAATATATACGCAACTAACTCATTAAAGTTGAGAATGTTTTTTTGATGAGAATATTCATCACCAATTGCTTCCATGATAGCAGTAGAGATGATGCCGGTATGATGACCTCGTTATTCTCCTCAATTTTTCTCATCCATCCTAGTTAGATGTGTGATAATCTTATTAAAGACATTGAGATGGTCAGCAAACTATGTATCTTCCTTCATGTGTAACTTGTATAGTTATCGTTTCAGCACCCACTGATTTATTAGTGACTTTGCCATATACAATTCTTCTAAATCCTTCCATAATTTATTCGGCGAATTCTCCTTTATCATCAAGTACTTTACCTCATTGGAGAGATATAGACATATTGTACTGACAACCTTCCACTCCATCACCTTCCAGTCTTCATCGAGCGTCTTTTCTAGTTTGTCCCCTTCAAGAGCATTGATTAGCTTCTGCTGGACAAGAGCATCCTTCATCACATATTACCACACACTAAAATTTCCTCCGCTGTTAAATTTCACTACTTGATTCTACATCATCAACATTGATCTTTATTTTGTGCCACTTAACGCTTTATTGACTTCTCACAAATTAGTTTAAGCCACCGTTGGCTCTAATACCACTTTTTATGCGCAGTAACCCTGGATCGGATCAGAATTTATGAGGTACAGCACGAGTGTGCATGGTATCAAGAACGAAGAAGATGAATCTCGTAGAGAGAACCAAAATAATGGCGTTGAAGCAACCACGCCGAGAGAAAAGGGTCTGTGAAGCCGACTGCAAATTGCTTAAGCACAACCACAAAAGAATACAGATGATTGTCGTTCTATTATAACCATTTTGAATTTTTTTAGAATCCTTGGATGCTTGCCATATACAAGAATCTAGTGCTAAATAATATCTTAGCCTCTAATCATCTGGTGTGTCATCTGCTTTGGATGAATAGGCTTGATTGCTTAGCTCCTCTCTACGGTCACCCTATGGTTTATATAGTCTACCTTAGCAATTATCTAATTTAGATTAAGAGTCCTAATTCAAAGAGGAGTAGAAGTTTTGATTCTAGTAAAATTCACCTAGAATTTTTTGTAACATAATTTTTAAATCTAAAAGATTAGATACAAATTACCCTATGATTTATATAGTCTATCTTAGCAATTATCTAATTTAGATTAAGAGTCCTAATTCAAAGAGGAGTAGAAGTTTTGATTCCAGTAAAATTCATCTAGAATTTTTTGTAACATAATTTTTAAATCTAAAATATTAGATACAAATCACCTTAACCTGATAAGTAGTATTCCTAAGATGGCGCACGTGTTTCGTTGCAGCATTTCCCTTTCATGGCAGCTCAATGCTCGCATCTCGTTCAAAAGAACGACAGGCCAGGGATGGATCAGAGGGTAGTTGGGCCGTCCCTCAAGGCCCAACAGTACCGTACGATTTTGCTAGTGAACAGCTGCCTATTCTTGCCAAGTACTGTACCGGTTGGGCTGTTGGGCCCGGACCACTCGCGGAATTACACGA
The DNA here is from genome assembly GCA_036346245.1 of Bonia amplexicaulis. Lineage (NCBI taxonomy): Eukaryota > Viridiplantae > Streptophyta > Magnoliopsida > Poales > Poaceae > Bonia > Bonia amplexicaulis. The sequence continues at coordinate 5,015,000 of CM070736.1, read as the reverse complement.
TCTCAACGCCAGAAAAGACCATGCAATGCAATATACATACGAACGAGAACGACCGGGCAGCCAGGACACGACGTCGATATCCAAGTCAGTCTCCTGCATTTACAACCCTTCCGCTATACAACGAATCCACAGCCCGATCGGATCGATAGCACACGTTTCGTCGTTGCAGAGATTATATTGTCAGGGTGGCACGTAGGAGCGGTGGTGGTCGTGCGGCGGCCAGTGCACCCCTTCCCTGGGCCAGGACGGCGGCAGCGGCGCCGGCTGCGCCAGGTACGTCGGGTACCGCTGCCCCGGCATCAGCACCGAGAGGTCCGCCGCCTGCAGCACCGAGTCCACCTGAAACATGCATGAGCCAACATCCCATCGATCTACATTGCATGGCACAAGAATCGGTGAGTTGCGTTGTTAGTTGCCACGTTTGGCTGGTAGTACGTACCATGGGCGGGCTCCGGAGCTTGCCGGGAGAGCGGTTGTGCCGGCGGCGGGAGGGGTGGGGCGTGCCGTCTGGGGAGTCGTCCGGCCGGAAGGCCCGGGGCTTGATTAGGTGCTCGAAGATGGCCATGAGGAGGAACATGGAGATGAGGATGGCCGTGGCCGCGAACCCGAAGGAGATGGCGTCCATCGACGTGCCGAAGTCCTTGAGCGTCGACGCCTCGCCCCTCGCGTCCGCGGCGGCGGCAACCGCTGCGGCTGGCTCCGACGGCGTCGGCGTGGGGTCCCCTGACCACGGCCTCGACCTCTGCCCAAACCCGCTCATGGTTGCCCACTTCTCGGTCGTCGTATCCAATCAGGACGTCTCCCTGCACGCCATGTATTATACTAGTTAAGAAATGGGTCGATGCGATGTGTGGAACGGCGACAATTTCATGGGCATGCTAGAACTGAATGCTGACTTTCTTTTTTTTTTGGAACGGTGGCTAGCTACTCTATGACCAATGATGGGAAGTTCAGGAAGAACCGAAGAATCAAGAATCACATGAGAAAAACTAGTGAGTTTTAGTTGTACACTGGCATAGCAACTTTTTTCCAGCATATTCAGTACGGCAGGTAGCTCTTCTATTCCTTACCAGTGATCAACCAAGAAAGCTGAAAAGCAATGGAGAAAGCAGGAGAAATAACAGGATAAACAGAAGAAAGTCTATCCAAGCAACTCATCATTCAGCAGAATGCACATTGCAGGCTAAAGAGACTATACCTTCAGGCTTTAGCACCAGCACTCTGCACTCCTCCCAGAATTGAAGGCAGAAACTAGCAACAGTCTACTTCGCTTGCTTTACCTCTGCTACTGGGAGATCACTGGCGATTGCCGCATGCCAAGAACTCAAGAACCTACAAGAAGAAGTGAGATGGCTTGGCTGCCTCTACTTAAAGCCAGTCACTGAATCAAAAGTGAGATTTCAGCTGATTTGGTGGTGGCACTGTGGAGCGAGGAGAAAACTATGAGGAAAAGTTTGGAGGAACAAAAGGAGTGCCGCGGGAAAGGCTGCCACACTCGTATAGAAATAAGCAAAGCTAGGAGAGACGGATGATAGGGAGCCTTCAACAGTTGATGGGAGGGGAAGGCTGCAAGATTGGTACAAAAAATAATCCCAGAATCATGTGTGGGCACCTCAAAAGAGTGGCTCCCCACTCCCATGCAAACACTGTAGCTGTCCACGTGATCCACCCAAAGACTGGCGTTAGTGCAGTGCAGCCTAGGACGAGGGGGAGGGAATGATTCACCGCTCATTTGGACTGTTAAAGTCTCCTTCATTTTGATTTCAGCCTTTAACTTCTGATTTTTTTTACTTTTTTATTTTTTATTTACTTTTTTACATTTTTTTATCTTTTTTTGTATTCCTTTGCATTATCCATAATCGGTTAATCTATTTTTTTATTTTTAAAATTTAATTACACCAAAAAACACCAGCAACTGCAATATAAAATAAATTAGCTACAGTACAAAAAAGTCATAAGCCACAAAAAAGCCTAACAGAGCGCCACCATATATGTTATGTGCGCGCCTGATCTTCAACATCATTGTCATCTGTTCTATACCATATATGCTATGTGCGCGTCTAATCTTCAACATCTTTGTCATCTATTCTATTAGGTTGTCTAGTAAGGATAACTCGACGACAGAAGCCATAGTGTTGGCTCTAATATCAATTGTTGTGGTCTAGCACAACAAGAGAGCAATCATCCATCGAAGGGAGGTCGGACGACGACTACTTGAAGTAGAACAACGCTAGGTGAAGGAGAGCACCGATTGGAGGGAATAGATTTAGAATAACCGGCCGAGGGAATGATCACAGCTGGACTTTAGTGACTAGGGACTTGTTTATTCATCTTTGCTTGATTGATAATAGATATATGCTATCCCTTTTATAGGGACGACCTGACTTGACTCTTAAGAAATAATATATAAGAAAATTTATCTCTAACAATCTAATATAATAACAAGTTGTCTAACTAATAGATAATTCCAAGCACCCAATAGATAGATTCCTAAATAACAAACCGTGCGCTACAGTAACGTGGTGAACAATAACCGTATGCTGCAGTACCATGATAGACAGTACCCCCGTGCTATAGTAGCTGCGCACATAACAGCCTAAGTCTGAGTTTTTGGTTTATTTTGTATTGTAACTGTTTTTTGTATTTAGATGTTGGTAGTCTTTTTAGTATAATTAAATTTTAAAAATAAAAATATTATATCATCTTGAATAATATAAAAAATAAAGGAAAAAGAAAACTAAAAAAGCAAAATTAAAAAAAAATAGAAGTTAGAAGCTAAGAAGCTAGAAACAGAAACTCTTTGCAGCCTAGCCAAGGCCAAGCCCAAGGGAAAGAAAAAGGAATGAGCAATGGAAGAAAAGCAGCTCGTGGAAAGAAGGGAAGTTTTGTGTGGCCTTTGTGCAGGGACCAATCAGCCTCTGGTGGGCATCATGGTGCATGTCAGGTAACTGGCAGTGTAGAGGAATTTATCCATTTCTAGTACAGCACCTTGCATGTCAAAGACCACGTGAGGAGGGATAGATTTTTATTACGATGAATTACTATTGAATTAGAGAAGTTAAAATTTATAATTTATAAATTTATAATTTTTTTAGAATAGGTTACAGATTTGACGGTCTGATCGACCAGAGGAGACGATCGACTGGCCGACGCTAACAGTCTCACCAGCTTGGCGTCAACGGTCTGATTGGCTGACTATGTTGATTCGGCTAAAAATTGGGATTTAGATTATTTTGGTCTTAGCTTGGTTTGGTTTGGCATAATGCATATTTTAGCTAGTGTGGGTCAAATGTGAAGAACTTATATCTGAAAATAATTTCTTTATTTTTAAATATGCAGGGAGGTTTGGAGTCAACCATGGTCAGTAGTGAGGATCGAGGCTACGCTCATTGAGGAGCCGAGGCCCAGAACGATCAATGATGCCAGGTGAGATAGTTGAGCTCAAGCATGACACGAGAAAGACGACAAATATTGAAGGGAAGATTCAAGCAATGGGTTGCACCATAATATCTTAAGTAAGGTGTGTAAAATCTCATATCATTTGAACTTTGATTTTAGACGTTGCACCAAAAGTTGCATCGATTCAAGCTGATTTTTAGTTCTAGAACAGGGGAACGGTCCGGCCTCCCTCCTCCGCTCAGACTGGCATCTAGCCGGAGGTCAGACCGCCAGGCATTAGTCAGACTTTCCCTAGTAGCCGTCTGACCGTCAGAGCCCTGAGATATTTGGATTTTAGTTTCTTGAGTTGCGTCTTTTGGTGTTGGCTTTTAATACTGATCTTCATAGATTATATAGTAGTTATTAGAGTGAAGGATCGACAAACACTTAAGAGAAAAATCTAAAGGCATCATTTATCTCCTCTATTGCTATACTGTTCTACACGTATGATGGATGTATGTGTTAGTATTTGATGATTAGGAATCTAGGATCAGTAGATGATGAGCAGCGCCCTGTGGATGCAAGCTTAAGCATGGGTTGCAAGCAGAAGGGACCGAACTCTCTTTGCTTCCACGGGAGAATTCAAGGAAGCATTCTTCTGTTTGTTGTGACGGGGAAGAAGGAAGATGCTTATCATTGTGAGCGACTGTGTGGAGGATCCGAGGTGAGCGACCGTCGGACTGTGTGGGGGGTGCGAGCCTACTGAGTCTCAAAAGGTGACCGGGCCCCTACTGCCTCTGTGGATCATCTGCAACCGCACGATATCTGTACGGACATTCTTCTCCCTGCTACTGTATGTGTGGATCAACAGAGTATTGGCGTACGCCACGGCCATTTGCTTATGATATGTATAGAAAGAAACGTAGTGCGTTCTTTTTATCTATTATTTAGTTTTTCATTGTAATTAGTTTTAAACAGAGTTTTAAATAAAATTTATAAATTAATTGTAGTAGACACTTATCTAGCTTTATCTATATCGGTCAAAATTGTATAAAAATATCTCTCTTTGTACTCTCTCTCGTGAACAGATAGAATTCAAAATTTTAAACTAAAAGTCATAAGACAGCCTAAAAGAATCCATCATATAGTGGACAAACCCCTCCGAGATAATTATAATTTAATATAATTATGTTATATAAGAGAAGGTGATTATCATCAATAGTATTATGATAGTACATATATTTTGCATTATGACGTGACAAACACCTTCAGGATAATTCAGCAGCATTGGCTTGTCGGCCATGGATAATGTTTTAGGCCGGCTGTCACTAGTGGCAAAAAGATGGAGAATCCAAGCCAGCATCATGTCAATAACAATGGTCTGTGGAGGCAGTGCAAGGCTACCCCAGTACCTAACTTACAAAAATTAGTGTAGCTACTGCTTGAGGGTAGGAGTGAAAACGGATCGGATTCGATCGGATATTGCTTAAACCATATCCTAACCCATATTTTTTTCTCCGGATTCGGAGTCGAATACGGTAAGACCGGATACGAATACGAATTCGGAATATTCGGAGTTTCGAATACGGTACCGTCGGGACGGATATGTAACGGATTCGGTTCGGAAACAGATAATATAGGCGGATAATACGAATAATTATAATTCCAAAAGCTTATACTTTAGTAACACAACATAAGTTTATACATAAGTGGTAAATTCATACAAGGCACAATAGGAACACAACATAAGTTCTCTACGGGGGAATGGTTGGCACGATAATTACGGTTCCTTAACAGAGTGAAAACGGGTAAGTCCTTATATCATATCCCTATGTAAAGAGGTCCGCTGGCCTCTGCATCCTTTCACGAACCTCTTTACCCACCATATACATCTCTTTACCCACAACTCATGCTCATCTTGCTTTCTCTTTTTTTTTCTCCTCTTTAATTGGCTATTTAATCTACAGGCTTCAAGGAATTTGTATCATGTTGATATAGCTAATGTGCATTTACATGATTCCTAAGTACCTGCAATTGATTTACTTAAACTAGACACATCTATTATAGCAATGTTTCTGTAATGCATGATTAGGAGTTTTCCTGTATTTAGCAAATCTAGCATGCAACAATTTTATCTTTCCTATTTTATTTATTTTACTTTTCCCCTTTTTCTCTCCTTCTCCTTTTCTTTTTCTTCTCTTTCTTTTCTCTCCGTAGCTCTGCTCTTTCTCCACTTCCCGACGCCTCATCTTTTCCCCGCCCTCACGCCTCCTCCGTTCCTCTCTTTTTCCACCGACGCCTCGCCTTCTTCCCACCCCGCTCTTCTTCTCTCGGCTCTCTCTCTCTCTGCTGACTTCACTCGACGCCTCGGCTCCCCTGCGTCTGCCGCCACAGGTCTCCTCCTCCCCGATCTAGCGTCTCCTACTCCATCCCCTCTCTCTACCGCGCCTCCATCCCCGTCGCTCTACCGCCGACCCATCTCCTCCTTGCGCCCGCCCCTCGACACCATGCCGCGCCGCTCGGGCCACCGCGACGGCGCCGCCCGCCGATCCGTGGCCTCGGCCCGGATCCGTGCCTCCCGGATCCGACCGGGTTTGATGTTGATTTGGTGCTACTTTGTTTTGGTTTCTAATGGGTTTGCTCAAAAGAATTGTTAGGTTTGAGGCGAGTTGTCCTTGCGGGCACACCGGATAGCGCCGCCCGACACCGGAAGTGCGCGGCGGCGACTAGAGGCCTCGCTTGCGGTTGTCGCTCTGTGTCTTGCCTCCGCCGCTTCTTCCGTCGCACAGCTTCGGTCGTCCGCCCGGCCCTCACCTTGCTCCTGGGCGTCCGTCGTTGTCTGGGTCTTGCTCCCAGTCTGGGGGACATGCGTGGGAGGCGTCTCGCTGATGGGCTTGCCACCGCAGAGTGCAGGCTGTTGTTGGGCCGGATATCTGAAAATTATATCCGGGTATTATCCGATAAAATTTCGGATAGTATCCGTATCCGTCGGATAGTTCTTTTCCGAATCCGAATCCGTATCCGAAAAAAAATATCCGAATCCGACTCCGAATCCGACAATTATCCGACACAAGTATCCGAATTCGATCCGACTCGGATTCGGCAGTCGGTCGGTCGGAAAATATCCGATCCGTTTTCACCCCTACTTGAGGGTACTGATTGTTGTGGGGGTGGCTCTGTCCCAAACGATTGTGTCTTATAACAGGCTCAATAGTATAAGGAAATATACCAATTTATTATCATCTTTTGTAATTATTAAAGAGTAGAATAGGAATTTTCTATCATATCCCATTCATGTATATATAAACCCCCAAGGGGGTGCGAGATGGCAGAGGTCACTCATTTCTACCAGCCTTTTCTCTTTGTGTCGGTCGTCTCTCTAGCTCTTAGTCCGTATCCCCTAAGGGAGAAAAGGTACCATGTACCCACTGTTGTGCTCATGCTACAATAGTTGACGCTGTCCGTAGGGAGCACGCAAGAAGCTGTGCGAGGAAGAGCTGACCGGGTTGCGACCACAGGTGGGTCATCGACGCCTATGACCGCGTCATGATAGATGTAGTCGTGAGTCATTCGACGACCTCATAGTCGCCGCCATAAGAGAGATCCGCTGGATCTGATGTGTGCTAAAATCGTACGGCAGCCTCGCACCCCGGCGTACTTTGCAGAGTATAAAATGTCAGGAACTCATCTGTCCTAGGTAACTCTACAGAGTATAAAAAAATTACACAGTGTCCTCGTGCCGGCATACTCTATGGAGTATAAAAAATCACACGGCGGCCTTGCGCCCTGGCGTACTCTGCGGAGTATAAAGCGCCAAGAACTCAACCGTCCTAGGTAACTCTACGGAGTATAAAATAAATCGCACGGTGGCCTCGTGCCCTGGCGCACTCTATGGAGTATAAAGTGTCAAGAACTCAACCGTCCTAGGTAAGTCTACGGAGTATAAAATAAATCGCACAGTGGCCTCGTGCCCTGGCGCACTCTACGGAGTATAAAAAATCACACGGTGGCCTCGCGCCCTGGTGTACTCTGCAGAGTATAAAGCGCCGGAAACTCAGCCGTTTCGAGCAACTCTATAGAGTATAAAACAAATCGCATGGTGGCCTCATACCCTGGCATACTATACGGAGTACAAAAAATCGCATGATGGCTTCGGGCTCAGCGTACTCCGGCTCCCCACCAGAGAGTTCTCACCACTAGCGATAACGTCGGCGAGCCTCGCACGCTTCATGCATCTCACTAGGGAGTTCACTGCACAAACAAAGATCGGCGGCAGTTACGCCCTCGGCGAGGCGTATCGACCACCTCGTGGTCGTGACTTTGTCGACACCCTCGTCTGACCACCTCATGGTCGATACTTCACCGACGCTTGTCCGACTGCCTCACGGTCATGACTTTGTCGACTCTCTCTCGACCATCTCGTGGTCATGGCTTCGTTGACAATCGTTCGATCGCCTTGGGGTCGAGACTTCATCGACGCTCGACCACCTCGTGGTCGCAGCTTCATCGACACTCGTTTGACTACCTCATGATCATGATTTCATTGATGCTTATCCACGCGGTGGGGGACGGAGCGCGAACGCTTCACGACTTCGTCGCACTACCAACTTCATCGACGCTAGTTCGAAGGGCGGGGGATGGAGCACGCGCAAGTCTTCGTCCCACCGCCGGCTTCATCGATGCCCACGACCACGTAGTCATCAGGCATTCTACGACCACTTCATTGTCGGGACTTCGTCGATGCTTATCCGACATGTCGTGTCTAAGACTTCGTGCGACAATCGACCACGAGGCGGTCGGACGAAGTCGTGACCACGAGGTGGTCGATCGTTGACGAATTAGCGACTCATGGTTAGGTCTTCGTGCAACACCTCGTTGTTGGGATTTCGTCGGCACCTCATGGCCACAACTTCATCCAACCACCTCGGGGTCGAGACTTCATCATCAACACTTGTCTGACCACTCATGCTCGAGACTTCATCGATGCCCATGACCACGTCTTGATAGACGTTGTCGTGAGGCACTCTACGACCACCTTGTGGTCACTACTTCATCGGTGCTTGATCACCTCATGGTCGCAACTTTGTCCGACCGACTTGTGGTCAGGTCTTCGTCGACGCCCATGACCACATGATCGTGAGGCATTATCCGATCACTGCGTAGTCGGGCCTTCGTCGACTCCAGTCCGAAGGGGGGGGACGAAGCGCGCACACTTCAATACTTTGTCCCACCGCTAACTTCATCAATGTCAGTCCGAAGGGTGAGGGATGGAACACGTGCGTAAGTCTTCGTCCCGTCGCCGACCTCGTCGACACCCATGACACGTGGTTGTCAAGCATTCTACGACCACTTTGTTGTCGGGACTTCATCGACGCTCACCCGACCACTCTTGGTCGAGACTTCGTCGACACCTCATGGTCAAGACTTCACCGACGCTTGTCCAATCACATCACGATCGTGACTTCATCGACGCTTGTTCGACCCCCTCGTGGTCGGGACTTCGTCGATGTCCACGACCACGTGGTTGTCAGGCATTTTACGACCACTTCACTGTCAGGACTTCATCGATGCTCGTCTGCACATCATGCTCGGGACTTCGTGTCGACGCTCGTCCGACTACCTCCTCGTCGTCAGTTTGTCGATGCCCCTCCGCCCCCTCGGGTCGGGACCTCGATGTGGCAGCTACAGCTGTGTTAGGGACTTCACCGCCTTTCTTGTAGGCATCACCTCAGAGGGGCCACCCGACCCATGACTCCGCCTCTACGCGTCACCCGCGTCAGAGGCTCGACCTCGACGGGGTGACTACGGCTACGTCGGGGACCTCACCACCCTCATCATAGGCATCGCCTTGGAGGGGTGGCCCGACCTGCGACTCGGCCTCTATGCATCGCCCAAGTCAGAGGCTCAACCTCAACAGGGCGGCTACGGTTGCATTGGGGACCTCACCGCCCTCCTCATAGGAGCAGATGCCACTCATTTCTACTAGTCCTTTCTCTCTTTATCGATCATCTCTCTACCTCTCGGTCCATATCCTCAAAGAAGGAAAGGGACACCTTATACCTACTACTGTGCTTATACTACATCACTAATCTTTTACTGGGACCCCACAGCCCTTTGGTTACTGTTCCCGTGGTGAACACTGAACAGTAGTAGTAAGATACTGATCCCCAGTGCAGATTCCAATGGAATGGATTGATTCTGTGTGCAGTAAAATCTCTCTTAGGTTCTATTAGGATCCTCCTAGGAAACAGCAGAGTTAACTAACCTTCCAAAAGCTGCGTGTCAATATCAGTAGACCGACTGGTTTAAGCTTCTTATCTTCTTTTCTGTTAACTAGTAGTTTGCAACAAGATAACCTAAGCAGCAAAAGTGTATGTGTATTCTGACCAAGTGGTGTTCATATAGGTAGGGCCTTCTACTTGGGCAATACTACTACCACTACTAGTAAACTAGTAACTGATGATTACACATGCATGAATTACCTCCTCTCTCTGGTAGGCCTCAACTCTTATATGCAATATATATGGATTATCTTTGTATATACTTCCTTCCTTCATCCCCAAATCATCCTGTCTCCTTGCCTTGAGCAAGCATCAATCCGAGCTTAAGAGTAGGGTATTAAAATCATCGATGCTCGCTTCCAAAGTAAGCACTTGGTACTTGCGAGCTGGGAGACAACTAATAAAGTGCAACTCCATTGGAGTACTTAATTCCGAGCATCAACGAAGGCCATGTGTTGTTATTAGCTGCACATTTTTCATCTCGAGCGAACTTATAATTCTGTGCATTTACAATCTATAGTCGCTTCCATTCTTAGCATGTGTAGAACCCACACGAGTACTGCTAGAGGCAAAGACATGGGACGGGAGAGAGTGAGGAGCTACCTACATTATGAAACCAAATCTTAATTTGGACTTCTTGCTCCAGCTTTATGCTGCAGCACTGCCCCAAGAATCATACAAAGGAAAATAAAGGGGTAAAGCATGAAGCAGTGGTAGAAAGCAAAACACGAACGAAGAAAACTAATCACCTAGGAGCTATATGTATAGGACTAAGAGGAAAAAATATCATCCTGAAGGTGTTGCATGCAAGAATGACCATGCGATGCGAAGCAAAACACAAACGAAGAAAATTATCCTGGTTAATAATGACCATGCGGTGCGATGAGATGCCTTGCATGTAGAGTGTAATCGGAGCGAATACTGACGGATATTGTTTATTTTATATATTTTTTTAGAGTCAGAGTTAGACATAAATAATGTCAAATATCTATTTCTCTATTTCGTATTCGTTCCATAATCTTTTGGACGGTCGGTCGAATGAAAATTATCCGCTTCTTTGCACAGAACATTAGACAATATGATATAATCAGAGCGAACATAGAGAGATTAATTACTGAGATGTTGAAGGAAAAACACTCAGTACTCCTGTCTGTTTAGATGTGATAATCTGCATATATGTTATCTTATTCTTAGGTAAAGTCACAACAGATTTTATCATATCACTTGACATACGGATATATACGGACGGATATCACTTATCATGTATCCTATTTCATATTTTTCCTTGAATCGGAGTCGGACACGGATAGTGATGGATACCCATCTACCTCTTTCGTATTCGTTTCGCAAGTATTCGGTCGATCGGACGGACAAAAATTACTCACTCTGTTTGCACCCCTATTTGCATGCAAGAACGAATGAGGTCATAGGAAAAGCCCAGACCAGATGGAACCACAGCTAAAATAGAGTATGGAGAATCCATAAGAAGAACAAAGATTAATCTAGGTGACATGAAATATTGCTCACGAATATACTTGTACTGTAGATAATTGACTCTATGTTTGACAAGATGTGCAGTATCATTGTAAAGCGTGCATCGAGGGAGGAGCAGATGATGATAACTTGGCGACCTAAAAAGTAGAAATAAGAAAGGGAAAAGGTCTTTTCCCGAGCCGAAGACCACATGCATGTGGAGGGGCTCACATGTCTCCATCCTCCTCGGCTCGTAAAAAAAAGAAGACCTTCAGACGACGAGGAAAGAAAGGAATTGGCTGTACAGGAGAAACTTCCGTGTAACTCGGCTCAGATCAAATCATAACCTGTTACATATATACATGAACTCAAAATTTCAAGAAAAATCGGGCAGAGATCGTGTGATTATTGGCTCTTTGCAGAGATAGCCCTACTATAGTGCTATGTCAGGCAAGAACACTGATATTGTTTTAACAAATTCTTCAGAAAATGGATGTTTGGTCCCCTGCCCGAAGGTGTCTGGCTGGTTTCAAGGCTTGGATCACACAATCGTCTCAGGAGTGTGTTAGAGTTACTTGTTCGATCAGTGTGTTTTAGTTAGCTAGACAGTGAGTTTTCTGTTTCTGTTTCTTTGTTCCGTTTCACTTCTGTCTGTTCTCTGTGTTTTTTTTTTTCTTGCTGCAAACGTTGTGGTACGTCCATGCCTGTCTTCGGCAGAAGCCCGGGTTTGTGCTGGGCCGAGAGTTGTGCGAAGGACCGGCTTTAAACAAACAGCCCACGTTTGCGCATGTTAGCAGCGGCTGCCTATGGCCCATGCCCCTCGCAGCCTATATATTGACCCGGGGCGAAGAGGCGGGCTGTTTCGAGCGGCAAACGCCCGCACCGTAAGGCGGCCGGCCTCGCAGTCGACGAGCGCGTGAGTGGTGACGGTTAGGAAACTACTGTAGGTTTGAAGTCTTGTTTACAGTGAACATCTCACCACTAAACTATAAATAAAGAATGTTATTGGCTATATTGGATAGACACACGCATGGAAAAAATAAGCAACAGAGAAAGACCAGGAGTTCTCTCTATCTTTGAGTTCTAATCTACTATTTCTGTCTTTTGTGATTGATCTGGTTTTGTATAGCAGAGAAATTGATAGGACTGGTCGCCAGCGACTGTTTCTCAACATGTTATCAGCACGAATCACTCCGGTGAATTGAAATGTATTCATCGAAGCATTAGTAGATTAAATCGTCTACATCTAGATTGCTTTAAATTCTGCAGATTTCGCTTTCTAAATTATTTTCTACGGTCCAAATCCGCTCTAATATACCACGAGCAGACTTGAAGTCGACGGCACAATGTCGATCGGTAGATTACATGAAAGAGTAGATGTTGATTGCATTGTAGATAAAAAAAAGAAAAAATCATGCACGTCGACTTCAGACGCCACCGTCGTGAAACCGTCGGCGCCACCGGCCTCCCTGGCCGGCCCGCCGCCCGCCGTCGCTCCGGCCGTTGCTCGGGGCCAACAGTCGCACGCGCCCGCCGTCGCCCTTGGGCGTTATTGTCGCCACACCGCCGAAGTAGCGGAAGGAGCCGCCCGACCAGCGCCTCGGTCCCACGTAGTGCACGGCCGCCACCACGATCGCCTGTGTCACCGGTTCTCGCATGGCCGCTCGCGCCGCTTTGGTTCCCGCACAACCGCCGCTTGCAAGATGGCCCCACACCGTCGCTGCTTGCGCCGCACAATGAGCCCAAGGCCGCCGCCACTCGACGCCGCCCGGCCCGCCGCCCGAGCCGTCGGTCGTCACCGCCAGAGAGGAACCGGGTGGGGAACCCTACCCGCCCACTTTGAGCCGGCTAAGCGGGCCGATTGGGCCGGAAGAAAAGGAAAGAAAAGAAAAGGGTAGTAGGCGTGCGGTAACTGCAAAAGCCCCCAATTCTAGTACTTATGGGAGAGTCCTCGAATTTTCAGATGGGTCCTGAATTTAGAAAATCAGAAAATTATGTGAAAATTTTCTCTAAATTAAAAATTTGCGTATAAGCCCTCAGAAATTGCAGAATTCACTGTAAATTCATATTCGGACAAAAAAGGGCCTCGGGAATTCAAATTTTGAATTATTTTTTGCATTTTAAGCATGCTTATTTATGTCATTATTAATTTCTATGTTTTTTGTATTTATTTACTGTTTTTGATTAATCGTAATTATTTAAAATTGCCTTTAATCACCGGAATTAATAGTAAAATTTGTAGAAAATACAGAGAAAATGCCGAAACATTACGAGAATTATTTGTACCATTACTCAATTCATTTACCTACAGTAAATTTATTCCATGCACGTTTATCGGCATGTAGATGACGGGCATCACGAACCGGGAGTTCGAGGAGCTGGCCCAGCATAGCCAAAACTACTTGACTTGGGCTTCCAATGTCGAGATAGTACTTGGAACCAAGAAGCTCCACGGTGCCATTGGGATTGGCACACCGCAGGATGCCCAACCCACCCATGAGGAAAATGATCAGGCACTTCACTTCCTTAGGCACCATCTCTGTCTCACTCTCAAGAATGAGTACATGGCAGAGAAGAGCGCGCTAGCATTATGAACTGCACTTAAGAAGCGGTTCGAGAGGCTAAAGTACACCATTCTTCCTCAGGCAGAGTAAGCATGGATCCGACTGAGATTTGCCGACTTCAAAACGGTCGGGGAGTACAATTCTGTTCTGCACGGAATTTGTACCAATCTTCAACTTTGTGGCAAGCAGATCACAGATGAGCAGAAGATTGAGAAGACTCTATTCACCTTCCACTCCAATGCAGTGCAATCCGCACGCAATTATCGTCAGACGGCTACAAGGAGTATGTGAATTGATCGATATGATGCAGGTTGCAGAGGCTTAGGATGAAATTCTCCGCAAGAACTACATCACACAGCCACCTGGGAGCTCCGCTAGCCGTGAAGCTAACACTGGGAGCTACAAGGTGCGAAAGCCCATGATGAAGAAAAGGGGACAGAAGGATAAGACCGCAGCCCAGAAAGGCAAGTCAGATGTTCCACGTGAAAATAAGGCAAGCAAGCCAAAGTGGGACGGCAAGTCCTATGGTCAGCAAGACCAATTCTGCTACAAGTGTGACAAGTTAGGGCACTGGTCGCGGATCTGTAAAGAGCCGCAGCATGTCATCGATGCCTTTCAAGCTCGGAAGAAGAATGATGGCAAAATGCAGCATGAAACCCACTTTGCAACTGTTGAGGGGTGAGTTACGGCAATGCCAAGATCGATGGAGGTTGAAACCATTCCGCAAAGACACCCCTTTGACATTGCAGGTGCCACCGTCATGATTTCTCCCGAAGAGCATATCACCCCCGAGAAATAGCAGCCGAAGTCTCTGACTTCTTAGCAAATTCAGTCTAATGCACAGAATACATTTAGACTTTAGTTGTCATTTACTTTTGTGTGGAAGAATAAGTTAGAATTTGCATAGATGGTACTCAAACAATTTTATTTTCTCGTGATGGTTCGATGATATTGAATAATGCATTCATTTATTCAGTTTACAATGGCATGGCATGTTCTGGCATTGAAGTATTTTATTTATGTGTTGATCGCCTTTTGCTACATATTAATAAAATATTTTATATTAGAACACGTGTAGCGTCCTTTGGAGGAAGTGTGCTTAGCCAACAACAGCACAACGAATACCCCGTATGCCCTGTATGTGCCACCGAAAAAAAGTGAAGGATGAAGTCCCTGCATTCTTGGAATGCATCCAAGGAGACATTTGCTATCCCATACAGCCAGTATAAGAACCATTTAAATATTTCATGGTGCTCATCGATGCTTCATCGAAATGGTCGTACGTATATTTATTGTCTACGAGAAACAATGCTTTCGCAAAGCTGCTCTCGCAGATAATTCACATTAGAAATATTTTCCTTGATAATCACATAAAGCCCATCAGAATGGACAACGCCGAAGAATTACTTTAAAGACATTTGATGATTATTGCATGGCAATGGAAACTACAGTTGAGCATTCTATATCGCATGTCCACACTTAGAATGGACTAGCAGAGGCAT
The DNA here is from genome assembly GCA_036346245.1 of Bonia amplexicaulis. Taxonomy (NCBI): domain Eukaryota; kingdom Viridiplantae; phylum Streptophyta; class Magnoliopsida; order Poales; family Poaceae; genus Bonia; species Bonia amplexicaulis. The sequence continues at coordinate 4,999,802 of CM070736.1, read as the reverse complement.
TAATCAAGAGAATTAAATTTATTACCCGACCACTTTTGCAGAATTGTAATTTACTAGCTACATGTTAGGGACACACAATCCTACATCATGTAGTAACTCTCATCAACTTCCGACCATCGGCCTACAACATCCATTCACCTATGCAACTAGCGCAAGGGCCAGCACCGAAAATTTCTCATCTCCGGAGGTTTGGACGCATGGTTTATGTACCTATACCCCCTCTACAACGTACTACAATGGGTCCTCTCCGAAAAACTGGGAGATACGTTGGTTATGAGACAGCATCTATAATCAGGTATAGAACCCATGACAGGAGATTTGCATAATGCCCGTTTCGCTGATTGCATATTTGATGAGGATAATTTCCCAACATTAGGGGGAGGAAATCAACCCCTTGATGAAAAATATCAGGAAATTACATGGCATACCACGGGAACTGTACTAGACCGGACACTACATTTGTTGTAAACCTATTAGCAAGGCATAGTGCAGAACCTACCAAATGGCATTGGCGGAGAATAAAGAATATCTTCCGATACCTCCAAGGAAGCAAAGACCCTGGGTTATTCTATAGAAAGAATCAAGATTTGAATATAACTAGCTATGCAGATGTTGGGTACCTGTCGGACCCGCATACCGTAAGGTCACAAACAGGCTATGTATTCCTGTGTGGAGGAACTGCAATTTCGTGAAAATCGTCTAAGTAAAGTCTTAGAACGACTTCGTCGAACCACTCAGAAACCATAGCACTGTAAGAAGCCACATGAGAATGTGCTTGGCTCCGACGAATGATTCACCACATCCAACAGTCGTGTGGGATGAATATTATGCAAGCTCCCACAATTATCTATGAAGATAATGCAGCTTGTATTGCACAAGTGCAGGCGAGCTACGTGAAGAGTCATCTCACAAAACATATCAACCCCAAGTTCTTCTATGCTCATGAATTGCAAAAGATGGACGAAATTAAGGTACTGCATACTAAGTAATGTGAAAATCTTGCAGATTTATTCACTAAGTAACTTCCAGCATTTAGTTTTGAAAGATGCGTACGAGGAATTGGAATGATGAGACTTAGAGAAGTGCAGAATTCAGGGGGAGATTTTCCTCAAACTCGTTATTAAAACTTGGTCATGAAGATCGAGTACATAAAGAATAAATCCTCAAGATTAAATTAAATTAGGTGGATTGTACTCTTTTTCCCTTGACGATTTTTCCTGAAGTTTCTCGGCCAATGTTTTTAATGAGGCAATTCATGCAACGCAGCATAACAAGTATCATGTACTCTTTCTCCAAAAACTTTTTACTGGGTTTTTATGGAGTTTTGATGATGTATGAACATGTCGGATGAGTGCAAAAGGGGGAGTGTTAGGAAACCTGGGTTTGAGCTTGAAGCTTTGGCCTATGGTGGGCACCTCACCACTAGGCTATAAATAGAGAGTGCTATTGGCTATGTTGGATAGACACAAAGGTGGTGATCGGTTCGGCTGAAAGCTGAAAGCTTATGGCTGAAAACATTGTGGTGGTGAAAAAACATCAGAATGGTGAGAGGCTTATTTAACATAATTAAATTTAAAAAAATTGAAAAATATAAAAAATATGTTGGCCCATCACAGACAACGCAAACGAATACGGGAAAAAAAGAACCGACAAAAAAACTCAAAAAAAGTCAAAAATTCAGAAAAAAACGAAATTATGAATAGTGCAAAAATAAGCTTAAGCTTTAAGCCATAAGCCATATTGATCACCCCCAAAAAAAGAAGCAATAAAGAAAGATCAGGATTTTTATCTATCTCTGAGTTTCAATATACTATTTCTGTCTTCTAGGATTAATTTGATTTTATATAGCAGATGAATCGACTGAACTAGTGACTAAGGACGGATCCTCGATGGTGACAACGTCAGAACGGTGCCAGTTACGCGCGCGACTGCACGAGCCGAGCCAGGCGGACGTGAGAACGCAGGCTCCGTGGATTAGTTAGTCCCCCACGCCGTCCTCGCCGCGGCTCTGCCGTCCCATCCATCTTGTCTTTGTCATGTCCCCCACGCCGTCCTCGCCGCCGGGGCGCGCGGTGCATGACATGAACGAAGGCAGCACGCACCACTGCCCGAGCAACGCAGCGCGGCCACGCGCGCGTCTACATCAACGCAAAACATGTGCATCAAAAGCACGATGCTGTCGCGCGTTTGTCTGAACGTACGGTGCCAACGAAAAACACGATCCTGAAAGAAACCTGCGAGATAATGGGATCCTGGTCATCGACAATTTAGCTTGCAAATTCACATAGATCAGCTCGCACGGACGTCACATGATGCATGCTGCCGCCGATGAAGGCGATTAGCTAGGCCGATACAGCCTGCACTGGAATAAAATTTCGACGAGCGATCGACACATCGCCCAGCAAAAAGGCATCAACAAACTCAAGTGGATCGCCGTGCAAACTGCTCGACCGGGATGAACCACACTGCACATCCGTCGTGGTGGAGGAGCAGTGAGCCAAGGCTTTCTTTCTGTCTTTCTCCGATCCACCCATCATTTGTTGGTTTCTTCCCTTCCACTCGTCACGCACGCGCAACTGTCATCCTTGTCGCTAGCTGAGGCCCTTTTGCTTTTTAGGTCTCTCGGTTTTTCACGTGTGTGCTTTGACGAGACTAGGAGTTAGACACGTACTACTGCCTACTAGTATTGCCTAGCTACGGGCGAGATGCATGCGATCTGACGTGTGCTGCAACTGTCCGGAATGGCACCAAGCTTAGTCAAGTCATCGATCCGACGGCACATAGGTGGAGGCTCTGGAGATTGGAGAACAGCAAATCATTGTTGTGGCTTGTGGATGATTATTGGCATGGAATTATGGACCGTCCATCCAAGACCATGAGCAATAATTTAAGCAGAAGCCGAGATGGGTTGGGAGATCAGACGTTAACTTGTTTCAATCAAGAGTTCAGGATAGCTTGCCGCCCAAAGCCACCAGGTTTTGTCGGTACGTTTTGCAGATAAGCACCTCTCCCTGCAGCTTACTCTGACACCTGCAGCTTACATGCGAACGAGTGCAGGGTGCATCGAGTTACAGCCACACGTGATCTCAAATAGAGAAGTTACGGCCAAATGTAGTGAGAGTATCTTGTTGCCTTGGTGTAGGTCTCGTTGGAGTTTGCCTGCTACAGGCTTGTATCCAAGCTTTTTCAAAGTTTCCCATGGCGTCATGTTGAACACTGCCCACTACTAAAAAATCTGATCCTTTGTAACACTAAAGTGCTCACAGAGTCATCACGACTTGACCTGCGAAGAATCACCTCAATGGATTCGATATTCCCGTTGCTGTTGAGATGATGACTAGACCTAATCATCCTCTCAGTGCATCTTTGCGCGTCCAATCGCAGATAGAATGCACACTATAGGCTCTCTTTTAAGGCTACATTGGGTCGAATACTGCAATCAGATGGAGTTAATAAATCAGATGGAGTAAATAATTACCTCTATTTTTTGGGATCTCTTAGTGCTCAATGAAGATTTCGGCCGCTTGACACTTAACCACTCAGCTGTTGTAAACTCTTACCAGTCGTAAACTTTGATGAAAGTTTCGATCGCTTGGTGTTCGACTGCTCACTCAACCACTTGTGCCTTCGAGAATTCAACGCCTTCTAGTACCCACATTTCCTCTGTTTTCTTGGTAGCGATTCTACACCTTTGCACATAGTCGTAAACTCCGATCCAACTGCAATCATCGGTACTCTTCGAGCAAATCAAGAACAAGATTGATTCAAGATGATGTTTATTGCTGAATTTTCATAGGTTTACAAAGTGCCCTCAAAAACACCCCTAAAAGCCTAGCCTTTAAAGCCACCTCAATCTTCTCCAAAAGCTATGTCTCTGCTATGCTCCTCCAATTCTATTTATATCCTCTAACTCCTTAAGAGTCCTCTCCAAACAGGTCATGAATTCGAGTCCTAAACTGAACGGATCTCAAATTCGAGTCTTAAACCAACTCCTACAGTCAAGGGACCTGAAACCCTTCCAAACACAGCTTTTCAAAAATATCTAAATCTTCTAGTTATGGACACCTTCCATAACTCCTTCAAACTCATCATGTGTCAAAGTCTTCAGGATCGCCCTCCTGTAGCTCCTTCATACATCATCCATCTTTTATCTCTACGTGCTTCAGCGTGAGCCCGACCACCTCGGACATCCTCGACCGCTTGAACCTCAGATTTTCCCATCCTAGTCCCAGTCCTCCTCGTTATCGACCATGACCGTTTCCATACCCAACCTGCATATGCAAAGACCAAAGAACTTTTTTCGGCACAAATTTTATACCACTTGATCAATTATCAATCCATATACGCAAAAAACACTCTTATCCAACAAATAAACACAAATCAAATCAACTGAAATATCAATTTTCACGCTTTTCAAAAATCAACATGAGACCACCCAGAAAAATCGGTCTGACCGCTATGCATAAGCCGGTCAGACCGTTGGCCCAATACGAGTACTTGAAGATTACAAGAATTGTAGCACTTGAAGCCTACGACTACTAACCATCGACCAGGCACTAAAGCTCTGACTATCGACTAGTCACTGCAACCTCGACCAGGTATTGTAGCTCCGACCATCGATCAAGCACTGTAGCTCCGACCATCGATCAGGTATTGTAGCTACGACCATTGATCAAGCATTGTAGCTTTGACCATCCCAGTTGATGCCTACGACTACAGACTACCGATTGAGGTCGAAGCCTCCGACTACCAACCTTTGTTAAAGCCTACAATTGCGGAGCGGTTGAAGTATGTCGGTCAGACCGCCTAACTCAAGACGGTCTGACCGCTTAACCTGCATATCTCAACAATTCCAGTTTTACAATAGAACATCGACCGAAACTTTCACAAACATAAATTTCAATGCAACCCAAATGTCAATTATTTACCATCGCTATATTCATGAACTATCCATATGGTCTAATACTTCGATAATACCTTAACCAGAAGTACTAAAAAAACCAAGAAACATCAAGTCATAGAGCAGTCCAATGGGATAGGCCTTGGCGTGTCGGCCCATGGCTCATCACTATTGGTTCAGCCTAGGCACGACACGACTTGTCTTGCTCGTGGGCCGTGCCAGCATGGCCCAATAGACCGTGCCATGCCTGGGCCGAGGGGACAGCACGGCCCGGTAGCTATCGTGGGCCGGGCCAACACCGCCCGACTGGGCTCCAATGGGCGTAAATGGGCCGTGACTATATGGCACATCATGGCCCGTGAAAAATAGCCATTTTTTTACCATGTTTTGACTGTTGGGAGGTACAAAAATCCAAAAAATAGCAAAAAAATTGAAACAATATCAAGTTTTCCCTATAAGTAGGGGGCCATATAGCTTTCATTCTCCACACCTCGAATCTCACTCTCATCTCTCTATTTAGCTGTGAAAAATTCGGTTGTGTTTGCGCAAATTTAGTAAAATTAATGAGAAATTCGTGTGAAATTCAAAAAATTAAAATTGAAGAATCTTCGGGGAGAGCTACAGAAGAGGTAATAGACTAATAGCACTACCTTATTCCAATTTTTTTGCTATTATTTGTTGATTCAATAATAAGTTAATTGTACTTTACTATATGAATTTATAGTTGATTCAATGGAGAACTACGATTTCCAACTCTCCGAATTCGGCCTCACGGCGAAGGATATGCAATCCTTTCAAGAGGCACATCCATCCGCAAAAGGTGCACATCCACAACAAACTGTATAGCCAGAAAAAGCGTCACTAGGTCCATCTTCTGCTGGCTCAATGAGTGTATCCACAATCCAAAGCACGGGTGCAAAAAAGAACAAGAGCTACTACATCGGGAATCTGGAACAATTTCAACAAAAAGGTCAAGACCGACAATGATGGGAATTCGGTAAGGTATAATGTTTGTAAAATCGCGGTAACGAATTGTCTACAAAATCTTTAGGTGGGACAGGTCACATACAATGGCACGCTGCAAGTTGCAAAAGAAGGCAAGGAATACAAATGCGCCAGACGTAGCTGCAGTACAACCCCGACGGCTTGGTACGTACTTAGGAGTACAACCCGGAGGTAGCCCGGGAATCCCTTTGTAGATTAATGCTTCTTAAGATTTACCTTTAATTTTTGGTGAGTCTGATGCTTTTCAAAAATATATTAGGACAGTTCATAACTCTAGATTTAGTGTTGTATCTAGACAAACTACAACTAGAGATTTAATTAAATATTATAACAACTACCGTGAAAAATTAAAAGAAATGTTTCATACTTGTACATTCTCTGTTGCTTTAACATCAGATATATGGAGTGGTAGGGTTAGTTGAGTTTTTACTTAGTAAAGTTTTTAACGAGACAATCATGCTATGTAATTTAACAAGTTAATAAAGTTTATTATGTCATTGATAATAATTATTTTGATGATTAACAATGTCTATAATTTTCTATAATTTTTTCTTAATTTTCTATAATTTTCTAAATTTTTTCTCCTTTTCCGGCTTAACGGTTCAACTATGCCGGCACGGCCCGTTAAGGCCTAACTGTGCCCGTGCCGGTATGGCACGGTCGTAAACCATGCCTGGGCTCGAACCTCAGCCTATAGACCGACACGACCAACTGTGCTATGCTATGTAATTTAACAAGTTAATAAATTTTATCAATGTCTACAATTTTCTATAATTTTTTTTATAATTTTTTCTTGATTTTTTTATAATTTTATAATTTTTCTTTTTCCCGGCTTAACGGTCCAACTGTGCCAGCACGGCCCGTTAAGGCCTAACTGTACCGTGCCTGGCACGGTCGTAAACCATGCTTAGGCTCGAACCTCGGCCTATAGACCGACACGGCATAGCCTATTTATTTACCATGTCTAAGTGAGCCAGGCTTGGACCGGGCCGGGCTGTACGGTGCTGGCCCGGCACGGCCCACGGGACAGCACTATTATCCCAGCCCTTGAACTACGCATGCAGTTGCACGATTGTAGTGCCTGCCGTGACCAGTGGTAGTCCAAACAAGTGGCACCAAAAGCAGGTGTCTCCTCCCAGTGCTGGTCAAAAGAGGCTAAATGCTAGCATCATATCATGTCTATGACAAGAACCTGAGACCGAATTCCCTGGTCACTCAGTGGAACATTAGCCAAAGTTGTCACAAGTCACAACATAGGTGCAATAATGGAGTACGTAACAGCTCCCCAAATTTATTTTTGAAGAAAGGCATCCTCTCCTGTCCGAATGACTGTTCCATGACAATACAGCTTTAGGTTGCGTGTTCTGGAGATGGACAGATTGTGCTTAGCTATTCATCAATAGCTTGAACGATTATTAAATATTTTCCCTGGGGTAATTCCATTACTGTCCACCTCACTTTGAGGGATGGGTCAAAGCTCGCATGTAAAGAGCAACGCATGCTTGAGCAGGGACGTCCACTGCTGCAATAATTAATGTTTGATTTAAGAACAAATCAAGCCCTGAATCGTTACACTGTTCACAATACAAGCTGATGTAGTGATGATTAAGTGATGTTTATTTTATAACTAGCTGAATGCCCATGTATTGCTACAGATTTTAAAATTTTATCATACTACATGTTCTAAAACTAACGGGTGGTAAAATTTGTTGGAATATGCATACAAATATGTTCTAATTTTTTTAAAATTCGTAGCAACGTATGGGCATTCAGCTAGTATATTTGTAAATCCTAGTCTCCAACATCATATTTCAGTTTATAAGAAAAAATATTTACAACAGCTTTATACCCCTTCTTCTTGTCTTTGTCCAAGCTTCCTGGCCCTTGTTGGGTTCACCTCATCCACACGCAGGCCATTGTCAAAAGATGATGCTTGTAATTGATGACCATTTGCTACAGATTTATCCTAACAATTGCAGCAGTTCACCAACAGTAAGACAACGAAGCATAGACGCATAACCATATAACAAACAGTAAGCAATAATTCAAAGAACACATTTTCCCACCATTTTCTGTAACAATTCATTGTCTCCACGGACTCTTCATGCGGCACCGCGGCCTGGCAGGGACTGGGGAAGAAGTGATCCCCAGAAGCGGCGTCTCCTCGTCCTCGTCATGCGGCACCGAGGCCAGGGCAAGGACCGGGGGAAGAAGCGATCGCCAGAAGTGGCGTCTCCTCATCCTCGTCATGCGGCACCGAGGCCAGGGCGGGGGAAGAAGCGATCGCCAGAAGCGGCCTCTCCTCGGTCTAGGAGGGTGGCGCGTGAGAAGGGGGAGGAGGTGGGAAAAGGGGAAGGAATGTTAGATAGATGGACAAGATTTTAATGTTTAGGTCGGACGGTTGAGAAGAAAAGAAGAAGAATGGATCTATCACTAACTTAAACTTTTAAGGAGTAGAGATGGTGGATCGCTAGTACAATGCACAGCCAAAGCCAACTAGTAGTACTTTTCAATCAGACAGTGTACTTCCTACTTGTGCATAGTCTGCTCCTGTGAATGGAATTCTGCCGCCTACCAGTTCACGGGGATGATGTTCGGTAAGGAAAAAGAAGCCCATCACAATCTAATCAGACATGTGGATACAAATCTATATTCTTCGGTCTTGTACAAAAATACTAGTATTGTGACACGTTCAAATCACTTCGCACTTGACTGGAATTCTTTATGTACATCAAGAGGAGGAACTTATCTGGCAGTATATGATTTGCAGCTAAGTGTTCATGTAGCGCAGAGCTAGAGGAGATTTGGCCTAAGAGAGAGGTCGAGCAGCTTCCGGTTCGTGCTTTTGCTATCTGAAATAGTAGTTTTCCACGGGGCTGAATCAGCGGATCTTTGACTCCAATTTCTGTTTGAATTTTTGTTCTGCCGTTCTTGTCTCCTTGTTTCCATCCGCGTCGAGATTCGATGATTGATGCATTGTTTTTTTTTATGAACCGAGTAGCTCACACTCGAGCTGGGTAAAGTTGAAACAGAGCAGCTATTTCCTCAGGTTCAGAAAATACAGTCGCCCTGCTCCTTTCGTTTATTGGGAAGCGACAGTATTTATGCATGGTACATAAAAGGCTAGCTAGTGCTCCAGTTGCCACTTGGCAGTATACCATCGTTCATTCCTCGACCAGTGGACGCGTGAGGAACATCTCACCACTCGACAGATACGAAAAGGCATCTCGACAATACGCTCCCCTGTGAAAAGAAAAAAAAAAGGAGGGGGGGTAGCATCAGTATCTCGGAATTCTGGTAGCATCAGCATCAGCATACGTGTGATCGCAAGTGCACGCGCGGGCGAGACTGGCCGAGGCACCAAGCCGAGCGAGCGCGCAAGTGGCAGCGCGGCGCGTCGCTTTCCCCGCGCGGCGGACGCGGACAAGTGGCGAGCAGCGTCCACCCGCGATCCACAGAATACGAAGATTCCGGCTCGCTCCGGCCGGGGACGAGACGGGCGCGTACGTTTTTTTTCTCCGTCTCGTTTAATTCGTTTTGTTCTCTTGCGCGCGTCGCGTGCGTGCGCGCGCGCGCGCATCCGCATCCGCATGCAAATCCCGAGACGCAAAGACAAGCGCTGTGCAGATGCATCGACCGGCGCAGGCTCAACACACATGCCCGCGCGAGCCGACGCAACAAGAGGCGCCCGCGCCTCCTGCCCGCGTGGCCGCTTACTCCCTTCTCCTCCGCCCCCCTCTCGCCGCGCCACCACTTGGTTGCTCCATACAATAGAGTGCACTGCTATATATATACATCTAATTCTCTCCTCTCCTCTCCTCTTCTCTACTGCTGTGCTTGGCCAGAGGCTAGGGAATTCTGCGGTTGCTGCCTGCCTTCTAGATGGTGCGTACCTTCCTTCCTGCCTATCCACTTACATTCCCCAGTCTGATCGCCGGATAAGTTTTTCTGTCGTCTTATCGGTATAGGATTTGAGCTTTACTACTGCAAAGACCGGATGCTTGCCAATTTCGTATCCATCTATGTTACTCCCTCCGTTTCGCTATATTCCTCTGGGGAATTATTTCCACTCCCTGTCCCTAATTTAACGTTGCAAAAGAGGTTGAGTAGTTGTGCTATGTCAGCTATTTTATAGCCTAAGGTTATTGATTGTGTATTAGATTTGATGCTTTCTTGATCTGCGCACACGACGGGCTTGGCAGATATTGCGAAATGGAAGGAGTACGTTGCTTTTGTGCATTTCTTGATTCGTGCCAATATATCATAGTGTAAATGTTCATGTTTGACTGGTGTTGCGAGTGTAGTCTAGGAAGCTCCGTCGGGAAGGGGGGAGGGGAGCGGCGGCTGACGAGTGAGAAACCAAGTGCTGTAGTAAGTTGCCACCCTAAGATTTGGTTCTGGTATTGTTTCCGCGATCTGATTCTTACTTTTCTTGGGGTGAGGTAACCGCATGGACGTATTGCGATTCAGAGTAGCTCTTGTGACCAAGAGAATGGAGAATCGCTGGTACGGACATTTGAGGGGAGGAATCAGCATCCCATTCTCATGAGTCATGGCAATGATGTATTGTTGTCATCACTCATCAGGGGTAGACAAAATATTGGCTAGCTGTGTTAGGAGGATGCGTGCAGAAAGCGTAGGATTTAATGTTGCAAAACCATTTCCAGATCATGTACAAGAGTTTCAAACTTTCAATGCGCAATCTCCACCGTTTGATCGTTACTGGTCCAAAGCGATCTACTCTTTAAACTGCACGAGAAGTTGCGCATCCTCATCATGAGATTCAGAGATACGGAGTAAACGAGAGCCATACAGAGACAACGGCAATAGGGACCTTGCTATGATTCAATATGGAATCATTCAGTGCATCCACTTGCTGGCTGAGTTAAATGCTGATATGAAGTATGAACACATACAAGACCTGATCTTAGTTAGCTGAGAGGCAGAGAGGGTTTGGATATGTCCGATGTATCTGCTAAAATATCCAGCTAAGTTCTTATGTAGTGTAAGTCTGCGGTGGTTAGCAAGCAATTTAGTATTTGCACTTAGGATTCAAAGAGGACATATATGCTTCTTAACAAGTAGAGTTATTCGACTTTCTTGTGTTGAAAAGTACATCAGAAACCATAAGCGCGAACTGTTGCTCAAGGAAACACTGTAGGCTAGTTGCCGGAGGCCCAAAGAAATATGTAGTAGTAAACTTGCATGTTTTGTCCCCGTGATTAAGCATCTGATGAATGGAAACACTGATATTTACTAGATGAACAAGCATCTAATTAACTAGTATTACTTGGTCCCCATGATTATTCTGTAGTTGGCTTTCAGTATATTGATTAGTCTTTAAGTCTTTTCACACTTCAATTTCCTTCAATTGTACTCGGAAGACTACTGTGGTGGAAGCCAACTGCACATTGCTTTCGTTCATTTCAGAAATTTAAACGGTGTCTACTTTTGTGGAAATTTCAAGGTACTAATTTTACCATCAATTCCATTATACCAACAAACTAAGTTTAGGTTCCCTTGATTCCAGGTACACATTATGTCAACTTCACAGTTTCAGATATATTTCTGGTTCATTCTCCTATTTGCCAGTTTTGGAATATCCGCATCTCTACCTCTGGAAACAGATGCACTCCTGGACATCAAAAGTCATCTGGAGGATCCACAAAATTACCTAAGCAACTGGGATGAATCTCACTCACCATGCCAATTTTACGGTGTAACGTGCGACCATAATTCCGGTGATGTCATTGGAATATCACTCTCAAATGTCTCACTATCAGGCACTATATCGCCATCATTTTCTCTTCTTCGCCAATTGCGTACTCTGGAGCTCGGTGCAAACTCCATCTCAGGCATTATTCCAGCTGTGATGGCCAACTGCACAAATCTGCAGGTTCTTAATCTGTCAACGAACAGTTTGACAGGCCAATTGCCTGATATTTCATCATTACTCAAACTACAAGTTCTTGATTTATCAACAAATGCTTTTTATGGTGCATTCCCTGTATGGCTCAGCAAATTATCAGGCCTAACTGAATTAGGCCTAGGAGAGAATAACTTCGATGAAGGTGATGTTCCTGAAAGCATTGGAGGCCTGAAGAATCTGACATGGCTATTCTTGGGGCAATGCAACTTTACAGGAGAGATACCGGCTTCAGTCTTTGATTTGGTGTCACTTGGGACTCTGGACTTCTCACGCAATCAGATGACCGGTGTGTTCCCGAAGGCTATATCCAACTTGCACAACCTGTGGAAGATTGAGCTCTACCAGAACAACTTGACCGGTGAAATTCCTTCTGAGCTTGCACATCTGACATTGTTATCTGAATTTGATGTGTCTCGGAATCAACTTACTGGTATACTGCCCAAGGAAATTGCTAGCCTGAAGAAGCTTAAGATCTTCCATATATACGGGAACAACTTCTCTGGTGAGCTTCCTGAAGGACTGGGGGACTTGCAGTTCCTTGAGTCATTTTCAACCTATGAAAATCAGTTCTCAGGAAAGTTCCCAGCCAACCTTGGCCGGTTCTCACCACTCCATGCAATTGACATATCAGAAAACAATTTTTCCGGTGAATTTCCAAGGTTCCTGTGCCAAAACAACAAACTGCAGTTCTTACTGGCTTTGACCAACAACTTCTCAGGTGAATTCCCCAGCTCTTACTCTTCTTGCAAGACACTTCAGAGGTTCAGAATAAGTCAAAATCAGTTCACTGGTAGTATTCCTGATGGCATATGGGGATTGCCTAATGCCGTGATCATTGACGTTGCTGACAACGGATTTATCGGGGGCATATCTTCTGATATAGGCATTTCAGCCACTCTGAACCAGCTGTATGTTCAAAATAACAACTTCTCTGGTGAGCTTCCATTGGAGTTGGGGAAGCTCTCCCAGCTGCAGAAGCTGGTTGCTTCCAACAACAGATTCTATGGCCAAATCCCTACACAGATTGGAAATCTGAAGATGTTGTCATACCTACATTTGGAACACAATGCACTGGAAGGGCCAATACCACCGGGCATCGGTATGTGTAACAGCCTGGTTGACCTAAATCTTGCAGGGAATTCTTTGACTGGTGACATTCCAGATACACTTGCCTCACTTTTCACGCTTAATTCACTCAATCTATCAGACAACATGATCTCTGGTGAAATCCCTGAAGGATTGCAGTCGCTGAAGCTAAGTTATGTTGATTTCTCCCACAACAAGTTGTCTGGACCAGTCTCTCCACAACTCCTGATGGTAGCTGGAGATGATGCATTCTCTGAAAATGAAGGCCTTTGTGTCACTGACATTTCAGAAGGGTGGAGGCAAATTGCCACCAATTTAAGCTCTTGCCGCTGGACCGAAAACCGTCATAACTTCTCAAGGAGACGGCTATTTGTTGTGCTGATCATAGTGACATCTTTGGTTGTTCTCCTATCTGGGTTGGCATGTCTGAGATATGAAAATTACAAGCTTGAAGAGTTCAACAGAAAGAGAGACATTGAGAGTGGTGATGACGGTGACTCAAAGTGGGTTCTTGAGTCCTTCCATCCCCCGGAGCTCGATCCTGAAGAGGTGTGTAACTTGGATGGGCAGAATCTGATTGGCTGTGGAGGCACCGGCAAAGTTTACAGGCTAGAATTGAGCAAGGAGAGGGGAATCGTGGCTGTGAAGCAGCTGTGGAAGCGTGATGATGCAAAGGTGCTGAAAGCTGAGATAAACACCCTCGGGAAGATACGCCATCGAAACATTCTGAAACTTCATGCATTCTTGACCGGTGGTGGATTAAACTTTCTAGTCTATGAGTATGTGGTGAATGGCAATCTGTACGATGCCATTCGTCGTGAGTTCAAAGCTGGGCAGCCGGAGCTGGACTGGGGCAAGCGGTACCGGATTGCGGTCGGGGTTGCAAGGGGCATCATGTACCTTCACCATGATTGCTCCCCGGCCATAATTCACCGGGACATAAAATCGACCAACATACTGCTGGATGAGGAGTATGAAGCTAAGCTTGCAGATTTCGGTATCGCTAAATTGTTGGAAGGTTCACCACTTAGCTGCTTTGCTGGTACTCATGGCTACATGGCTCCTGGTAAGTTCTGAACAAGTCATCTCTTACATGTAGATTATCTTTGCATAGTTGTAGACTTGTAGTTAATGGTCAGTTTTCTGCATGAATACTGCAGAGTATGTATGTATATATGTACGTACGTATGTGTAAAGTTATTTTTACAGAGTACAATTCCTGTAGTATTTGTCACTTAGATCTGTTTCAATGGATGGATGCAATATGCTTTGTTGCTTCTTCTGAATTTTTTTTGCATGTTTTCGGTGTCATTTATTAATATATCCATGCATATTTGAGTAGTAAATTTAATTAAGTGATACTTTTCTTACTTTTATGTAATAATTTTCAGATGCATATTATGCAATCCTCAAACTATATAATTCTCAGATGCATATACCTCACGGTATTGGTCTGACAATTTGACAATCTCACATCAGCTTTTCTTAAAATGCAGAGCTTGCTTATTCTCTCAAGGCCACAGAGAAGAGCGATGTTTACAGCTTTGGTGTTGTACTGCTAGAGTTGGTTACTGGACATAGCCCGATAGACCAACAGTTTGACGGTGAACTGGACATCATATCCTGGGTTTCGTCCCATTTGGCTGACCAAAATACTGCGGCTGTTCTTGATCCAAAAGTTGGAAACTACGCATCAGACAACATGATAAAGGTCTTGAACATTGCCATTCTTTGCACTGTTCAACTGCCTTCTGAACGACCAACAATGAGAGAAGTTGTGAAAATGCTCATTGACATCGATCCTAGCTCAACAATTGGGAGGGCAAAGAACAAGAATGATAAAAAGTAAGAGCAGGTAACCTTTTCTTAGTAAGATGCCATCATGCACAAGATCAGGAACATTAGGCACCCAGTAGCAACACTCTGGGGGCCAGCCAATTAGGACCTTAGAAAGCCTGACTAGCGAGCAGCAAACCAGTAATTAGTAGGCTGGTAATAATCTGGAGGTGCAGTAGCCTCTGAAAGCTTGTTCATAGGTAAAAGTTTAGTTGTATCCTGTACAAATTTCAGTCGTGTACTTTACAGTTTCTGTACAAATGTTGTGAGCATATTTACGATTTACTGCATTGCAATGTCAGAGAAATTGGAGTTAGAAGTAGTTAAATGTTGACAACCTTGAATGAGGACATAATATCAAGATATCCATGTGCTCAGTTTATCAGAGGAACAGGACATGCTAATAAGCAGATGACATCGTACAAATCATTCAAATACTCAACATATTCCGACATCCCAATCCCCTTTCTGCTTCATTTTAGTCATTCTTTTCAGTTTATTCAGAGTAGGAACTAGGTACATGCTAATGGGTCATTATATTTATAGCCGATCCAGCAAAATTCAGAAGTCCAAAGCTTTCAAGAACTGATCGGATATCCCATCCTAGTAAGTCAACATCTGAGAAAAATGATACACACAATAAGAAACCGGATTCCTACTGTTAGGGGAGTGGCCCCCACCTTGGACTAGTCGACCCACTAGGGCAAATGCCCATTATATGTAACTAAAAGGCAGGCTCACTAAGGTCATGCCAACGAAAGAATACATTTGCCCTTAATAGTAAAGACACCAAGGGAGAAACTTCTGTAAACAATCTCTCTCATGACTGTAAATATGGCTCGTAAGGCACTATGGAGAGGGAACATCATTTTGAATTTATGGCATAGACCAAAGTTAAGATTGAGCATTAGTCATACTCTATACCACTCCCCTCTCTTGAGTTTTAGGCTCCAGGCACTCATCGTGGACCTCCCAAAGTCCTCGAATCCACTGTTTGGTACGTAACCACAATAGTTGGTGTCGTCTGTGGGGAGCAATGTAGAAGCTACTAGCTGAAGTGAAGGCACTTGGGCAAGATGGAGCTGAAGAAGAAGACAACATTGGCTCCCAAGCGAAAAAGGAGCATCACAGTTGAAACTGCTACCGCGAGAGCGAGGAAGCTGGTGGTCGAGGGCCCCCGTCCCTATGGCAGTGGCATACCAGGGTGGCCGGGCCGGGGGCCATGACAGGTAATGAAGACAGCTCTTCAGCAGCGGCACAGACTAAGAAATGGGTAGCATCACAAGCAGAAGACCCCTCTTAGAAGTCTCTTGGTAGTTTTGGTGTCCCCACCATCGACGCGATGGCCTCCGACAGCCCTGACACCTTCGTTGCCACCACATAGCGTACAGAGAGTGCCCTGGTTCCAACATTGGTCAAAAGCAGTGGTAGACCGGAAGCAATCTGCAGAATACTACAATAGGAGATGGCGGAATTGCGGAGGGCCATTCGTGAGATACAGGAGGCGTGAAGTGAGCAGATCCTCGCCACTGCTGTGACAAAGGTGGCTGCGGAGAGTACAGAGAGCTTAGATGCCACCGCCGTCGCCCGCAGCGCCCCTTGGTGGGTGGACCCCGAATCCCCCTCAGCGTGTGCCTACAGCGGTGCACCTGGCCAAAGGACTTCAAAATGCCCATGGTGGAGCCTTACAAGGGCAACACTGATCCCCGAGAATTTCTATGCGTCTATGAGACAACCATCGAAGCTGCGGGAGGAGACAACTTGACGAAGGCAAAAGGTATACCGCTTGCCCTGCAGGGAGTCGCACTGGCCCCTACACCCCACACAACTCTATGAAGTCTAAAAATAAACGTTGGTGGCCAACGTGCCTCGGGGTACTTTACAAAGTCTAAAATAAACATCGGTGACCAACATACCCCATGTACTCTACAGAGTCTAAAATAAATGCCAGTGGCCAATGTGCCTCGGTGTACTCTATAGAGTCTAAAAATAAACATCGGTGGCCAACGTGCCTCGGCGTACTCTACGGAGTTCAAACAATTTTTCGATGAACAAGACCACTCTTTTAAGCTTCTTGCTTGGGATAGTCGTAGTAAGACTTGAGATCTAGCACATCACTAAGAAGATTAAAATGTAAAAAATAGCTAAAGCTTAGGAGGTAGTTGTGGATGGCTCCTACTCTAGGACCTGCTCTGCTAAGATAAGACCTAAATAATTTTTAAAATTTCAAGAATGGCTTTTATCTTGTACTTGAGGATAATTGGCTAAAATTGAACTTCTAGTACATTAAATGATTCAATTTGAACTTCTTATTTTTATTTAGCCTTCTTGATATAGCTTGAAACTAAATTAAATGCTATAAATTGTGCTATCTTGGCTAGATTGATTACATACGTCTTACCATGATTTAAATAGTTTTGTACACATTTTGTGGCATCAAGTGGTGTCTTTATTCTTTAATCTCACTTTGGATAATTTTCAAAGTTCTTTTAGGTTGTGCATTTTCATTCTTGCATACATGCTCTTTTCTGCTCTCATGTTGTTTACAAGTGTTTTTCTGCAACATTTGAGGGGGAGTGGTGGTGAGCTTGCATAGCCCTTTGCCCTTGATGACTATTTTACCAAAAGGGGGAGAATTATCAAGGCAAATTTTGGTATTAGTCTAAATAGGGTGAATTTAATGAGAATGAACATAAAAGGGAGAGAATGCTTAAAAAGGTGAAAAAGAGGAGAATGAGCTTTATGAGGTTGCATTAGAGCAATTTAAGCTTTTATGTAAGAAAATGCATTTTGGGTCATTCTTGATCTTTGTTGTTAAATGGTATTGCATTTGTTCTAACTTGCCTTTTTGTGCTTTCAAAAATTCAAAATTAAATTCTTGCTTTTAGGGTATTTGTCAAATTACTCATCAAGGGGGAGATTGAAGGACAATGTGGTGGTAACCTCATATCAGTGATGAGTATTTGACATTGATCGTGTATCGATGTCATTGTTGAGTTTGAACCTTTGAATTTGTGAATTGAATTGGTGTTGTGTTGGAAAACCGATCAGACTGGTTGGCCTAGGCGGTCTGACCGCTAGAACCAGGTGGTTTGACCGTTGGGGCCTAGCGGTCTAACCGGCAGCTGTTTGGGTGATCTGACCGGCTTGTGTGCCACAATCAGACCGGCCCTAGTGAAGTCTGGTCTGTTGGTTTTGGTTTGGGTGTTAGTCACGTCGTGTGCTATGCAAGAGTTAGTCATTGGGGAGTTGTAAGTTCAAGATCTATTAAGTTGGTTTTGGTGATAATAATAAATACATTTGTGAGACCAAATTATTTATCAACTATGATATTATCTAGTCTCATTTGGAAGTGGTAATGACAAATGGTTTTGGATATGATGAAAAATGAAATTATGAGACTAATATGTTTATTGATTATAATATTACTTAATCTCATTTGGATGAACAGGTGAAAATCATAAGAGGTATGCATTCGACATCATATTCTTTAAGCCAAAACGAGCACAAGAAAATAAACCACAATTGACACGGTTACTTTTTACCGTGGTGTTTGGAGACTCGCTGGTCTCTCCTAGTCCACGTTGAGGTTAGCACAAACGAATTGGACCGGCTCCATAAATTAAGCCAAAACATCTCAATCCACTAGTGGTAGATCTTTCCCGCTCCGGGTAGGTAAGCTCCAACCTTCATAACTTTGACGGGTCTTCTCACAACCTTCTTTGAGAAGATCACCGCGCACGACACCTCTAATGCCATCTAAAAGTCAGCAAACTCGAAGAGTAATAAGTCAGACTCCTCGCTTAACTCTCACCACATGCAATGAATACACAAGCTCGAGTGGATATATAATCCACCTCTAGATGCAACACATGCAATCTAAAGCCTTCCTCCTTGCTTACAAGGTACAACACATGCACAATTGAGAGGGGGACCTCACATTAGCTCAAGAGAGTGAAATAGAGTGAAGCGTTACTTTCTCCAACCGGCCACAAGAAGGTATATATACCCCACACCTCAAAACTATCCGTTGAGACAGAAAATCATGATTTTTGGAAGTAACATAGGCAAACAACCAGTACTTCCACTCCCCTCAGCAATGGTCAAAAAATAGTCGTTACAGGCAAATCCGGTAGTTCCATAGTGCAAAGTCTGGTACTATCGATCAGTGGAAGTACCGCAGTTCTCGTGCAGAACTACCAATTTCCTCGGGGACAAGAAGACTCCACACAGGTGTCTCTCTGGAGAAAATGTTCCACTACACAAGCCTAATGTTTCGCAAATCGAAAGTACCACACACAGAGCCAGTAGTACCGCTCGCTGATCGGACTACTCACATAGAGCCGATCGGACCGCTCACAAAGAGCTGGTCGAAAGTACCGATCATCGACTACACTGGTCCCTGACCATGTCGGATGGTTCGACCACTCAGGTCTCTGACCACATTGATCTTTGACCATGTTGTCCGGTTCGACCACACAAGTCTCCGACTACGCTGGTCTCCAACCATGCTGGGCTTCGACCACGTTGTCTGGTTCGACCACACAGGTCTCCGACTACACTGGTCTCTAGCCACATTGGTTTAGGTCTCGACCACATCGACCATGTCGATTTTTGACCATGTCAGTCTTTGATCACACAGATCTCTGACCACTCTGTCGATCTTCGACCACGTTGTATTAATCACGTCAGTTTGACCATGTCGATTATGACCACACAGGTCTCGACCACGTCGATTCGACCATGCTGGTCTTCGATAACACAAATCTCGTCCACGTCGGTTTCGACCATGCTGGTTTTCGACCACATTGATTTTCGACCGCACAGGTTTTTCACCACATTGATTCAACCACATTGGTTCTCGACTACACAAGTCTTCAACCAGCAACAGATGCAGTAGTTCTGTGGTTACAACGCTGATAATACTGAATAACGGTAGTACCGTAGAATACACTATGGTAGTTCTAATTTCCATGATAAGTACATATACTTCAATAGATTTTGCAAAACACATTTGCAAACTACAGTATCATGCACACAAGGATCATCTATGATTCTCAATAAGTTGCAAAATATATTTGCATACTTTTAGAATCATGGCACAAGGATTATATATATGAGCTTCAACCATTTGTAAAACATATTTGCAAATGTAAACCTTATACTACAAAGAATGGAAACATAGATTTCAACCACTTGCAAAATACATTTGCAATGTATAGTCCCATATTACAAGGATTCAACACATGAGCTTCAAATATTTGCAAAATACATTCGCAAATACAAGTCTCATGCCAAGGAAAGTTAGAGCAAGTGAGGTTCAACTATAAACACATGATGAGACTCAATCTACTAGACATGACCCCTCTTAACAGTACGGCAACATTTACTAGCAATCTGGTCTTCCAACTAAACACCAAGACTGGTAAAAGACTAGGAACGCATCCTTAGTCCTAGCTAGCCATACCTTTGTCTTGAGTCATAGTCTTGACATGCATCAACTCATGATACATCCTTTACTTCAACTCCATCAACACATGATGGATCTTTACTTGACTTGATGATCAACACATGATCATCTCCTCTTGGATATGCATCAACTCATGATGCATCCACCACTTGACTCGATGATCTTCAACACATAAAGTCATCCCAAGTCTTACTCATTTGTGGAACCTAACCTATTCATCCAACTCATGAAAAATGTTAGTCCACAAAATAATTGTCATCAATTACCAAACTTCACCATTAATTCATAATAGAGGGAATATATTCTATAATCTTTCCTTTTTGGTAATGCATGACAATCTCAACAAATAATAAGATAAAAATTGAATTACGAGTATACAACATATATACAACAATTGTATACTCTAGAATAAGCTTTCAAAGTAAAGCTTACTCATCCGGTCGTCATTAATCATCTAACTATCAACACATAATGGAGAAACTAAATGACAACCTGATTATGAGTATATATGAACTACACAAGCAATATATATACTCATTCGGTTGTCATTAATCATCCAACAATCAACACATAATGGAGAAACTAGATGACAATCCGATTATGAGTATATATGAACTACACAAGCTATATATACTCAAGGGGTATATTTCAAAGTAAAGATCCTTAATATATGAAAATGGAACATGGATCAATAGTAATGAAACCACAAAATATAGAGTGAACCCCCCTTAAATATGTGTATACAAGAATGTATTGTGAAAGCATATGCATATATTCAAGTTTGACTTATTTAGTGAAGTTCATTCTATATTTCGGATCCGAAGAATGTAATAAGATAAGAATGTGATATTGAATCCATACCTCTTATGTTTTTCACCTTTTTATCCAAATGAGACTAAGCAATATCATAATCAATAAACATATTAGTCTCACGATTGTATTTATCATTATCACCAAAACCAACTTAATGGAGCTTGAACTTACACACGGTTCGATCACGGCTGGCCCTTCAACCACGGACCTCCTTCGGCCAATGCCCTCCTTCGACCAAGGCTGACTCTTTGACCATGCTTCGACCATGGACCTCCTTCGACCAATGCCCTCCTTTGACCAAGACCAACCCTTCGACCACACTTTGACCATAGTCGGCCCTTCGACCACTGCCCTCCTTTGACCATGCTTCGAGCACGCCCTGCCCTTCGACCACGGCCGGCCCTTCGACCATGCTTCGACCACGCCATGCCCTTCAACCATTTTTACCACGGCCAGCCTACCGCCTTCCTTCGACACGGCTGGCCCTTTGACAACGGCCCTCCTTCGACCACGCACCTCCTTTAACCATGGCACCACGGTCCGCCCTTAGACCACAGACCTCCTTCGGCCAATGCCCTCCTTCGACCATGCTTCGACCACCGCCTACCCTTCGACCACATACCTCCTTCGACCAATGCCCTCCTGCGACCAAGGCCGACCCTTTGACCATAGGCCTCCTTCGACCACGACCCTCTTTCGATCACGGCACTCCTTCGACCACACTTTTATTGGCCTAGCCTCAAACGCACGCTTTCATGGTGGATGGCTTGCCGAAGATGGGAACGGGATGACGAAGCTAATAACAAAGTTGAACACAAGAAACTAAGGTACAAGATTGTGGTGCTAACTGGTGCACCTTTTTCTGTGTTTTCTCTGTTATTCTCTGGCCCAACTCACTCAAAAGATTTGTATGGTATATATAGACAACCAGGCCGCACAGGCTAGTACACCCACACGACTCTGACTCTGACAATGACTACCTACTACCGACTCCTGCACACGTCGCGCACTGATGTACGACCAGGTCATTCCACAACTGCTACAGTGACTGACCGAACACGTTCCCATGACGCCTGCCCATACCGAGTAGTTCGCCAACTAACTGAAGACTTATGTCATTCCAAACACTCGCACGGATGACTGGACTCAACGCCAACGACCACGGTACCACCCACCACGACCGCTACGACTATGACAATGGCCACTATGACTACGACCATGGTCTCTGCGACTACGACCACGACCGCTATGACTACGACCATGACCGCTCGACTACGACCACGGCCACTACGACTACGACCATGACTGCTACAACTACAACCATGGCCACTACGACTACGAGTGTGACGTATACAGTATTTCTCTGAGTATGACGTGTACAGTACTCCTCCAAGTATGACGTCTACAGTATTCACGACTACAGTCGCTATGACTAAATCTTCGACCACGTCGATGACTGTTGTTTTCTACTACACATTTGACTATAGCTTCGACCACGTCGCCATTTACCACGGTGTACTTGGAGCTACATTACTCGGTGCAGCTTTAGAACTCGGAGCTACATTACTCTGTGTAGCTATAGTACTCAGAGCTTGTGACCACACAACAACAATAGCAACTAGTCGTAACGACCACTCATAGACTGCTACAGCTACTCGACACACAAAAATACACATGCAACAAGATTAACCCAACAATCACCCCTTAATCTTGTTGCAACTTCTTCACATCAGCGCCGGCTCATCGTCGGGATTCACCACAATGAGATGTGCCTCCGCTTTCTCCTTGCTGGGCTTACGGCATTCTGAAGCAAAGTGTCGATAATCATTATAATTAAAACACCTTACTTTTGCCTTGCCACATCTTCGGTATCGACGGCCACCGCCACCACCAGAACCAGCTGAGGAGCCTTCACCTTCATGCTTCGACGATTGAGCCTCCTGCTCTGCGCGCGTCAGGAGCAAGTGCTCTTTGTCTTCGTCGTCATTGTCGTAGCGACGCTCTCCCTCTTCCTGCGTCTTCAAGTGTCTGACTAGCTCTTTGATCGATTTTTTTATGTCACCGAATTTCTCGATCGTGGTGACGATGGGAGAGAAGTTCTTGAGTACGGCACAAAGAAACTTCCACACGACGTAGGCCTCTTCCATCTTTTCGCCTAGACCTCGTATCACCTCGTATCTTGCTAACGATTGTCATGAACCTCATCGTGAAGTCATCGATCTGTTCGGTGTCCTTCATGCACAAGTTTTCAAACTCTCTTTTGAGGTTTTATACACACACCTCCTTGACACGATTAACACTGAGGTGCATCATCTTCAGGGTGTTCCAGGCCTCCTTTGCGGTCTGCTTCTCTGCCAGGAGCAACACCATGTCTTCCGGCACCACGGGGACGATTAACGCGAGCACCATTTGATCTTGCCTCTCGTTCACCACCTCATCCACGATTGCGTTCCACACACCTTGAGCGCGCATGAACACCTTTATCTTCACAACCCAAGTCGTGTAGTTGCTCCTCGTGAGCATGGAATACGGAAGGGAGATGCTGCCCTCACGTACCGACGCCTTCGACACGCTCCCATCGCCCATCTTCAGAATGCCCCATCACCGGTGACGTTACTCGACGAGCTTAGACGCGACATGGATTAAGGTGTACACGAACACAAGCTTTGCTGTGGACGCGTTGGGACCAATAGAACGGAGAGAACCGAAGTCCTGATTTTCTTCTTGATCTGCGTCTGGACAATCACCTAGGTTCTGATACTAAATGTTGGCCTAGCCTCTCTCAAACACACACTTTCACAGTGGATGGCTTGCCGGAGATGGGAACGAGACGTTGGAGCTAATAAGAAAGCTAAACACAAGAAACTGAGGCACAGAATTGTGGTGCTAACTGATGCACCTTTTTCTGTGTTTTCTCTATTATTCTCTTGCTCAACTCACTCAAAATATTTGCATGATATATATAGACAACCGGGCCGCACAGGCTACTACACCCACACGACTCTGACTCTGACAACGACTAACTACTACCGACTCATGTGCATGTCGCGCACTGACATACGACCAGGTCATTCCACAACTACTACCTTGACCGGCCGACCACTCGCACTGATGACTGGACTCGACGCCAACGACCACGGTGCCACCCACCACGACCGCTATGACTACAACCACGGTGCTACGACTACGAGTATGATGTCTACAGAACTCCTCCGAGTATGACGTCTACAGTACTCCTCCGAGTATGATATCTACAATACTCCTCCAAGTATGACGTCTATAGTACTCACGACTACGGTCGCTACGACTAACTCTTCGACCACGTTGATGACTGTTGTTTTCGACCATACCTTTGACTGCAGCTTCGACCACACTGCCATCGACCACAATGTACTCGGAGCTATATTACTCGGTGCAGCTTTAGTACTTGGTGCAGCTACATTGTTCAAAGCTACATTACTCTGTGTAGCTATAGTACTCGGAGCTTACGACTACACAACAACAATAGCCACCGGTCGTAACGACCACTCACAGACTGTTACAGGTACTTGACACATGAGTACTCAACACACAAAAATACACATGCAACAAGATTAACCCAACAGTTTCGACCATGGCCGACACTTAGACCACGGCTCTCATTCGACCACGACGTACTCTTCGACCAGGCCGACCCTTCGACCACGGCTCTCCTTCAATCACGTCCGGCACTCCGGTCATTCAACTACGCATATATACCTCTATGTCACGGCAACTCTTTTACTTTGATATTCACATGATAACTAGCGCGATGTGGCGCCGCACTTCCGCGTAGTGTTATAGGATAGGAAAACATGTTACGTGTCTGTGCTATCATAATATTTTTGCTCCTGTTACATGTTGCGTGCGACTAACCAGTTCTCAAATTTGCGTGATTACGTGCATGCCATATCTGTGATCACACAACCTGCTTCAGCTAATAATATGAGACGAGGAAACGAAGCTAACA
This sequence comes from Bonia amplexicaulis, assembly GCA_036346245.1. Lineage (NCBI taxonomy): Eukaryota > Viridiplantae > Streptophyta > Magnoliopsida > Poales > Poaceae > Bonia > Bonia amplexicaulis. Next base: position 4,974,775 of record CM070736.1, on the reverse strand, counting down.
TCAACTCAGGCTCCCTGTACTCAGATTTTTTTTTCTTTCGATTGGACACTTGGACTCGATCAAATTTCCTTTCTCTTTTGAAAACTTAACTCGATTCCTCTTAATCCGATAATCTCATCTTTCCACCCTATATACATTGAAAGCAGGCAAAATACACCCAAATCAACTAATCAGAGCCACAAATAACTGAGGCAAACACAAACAATAATGCATGTGCTATTGAAACTCTGAAAGTGCATATTAAAATGATGTCCACTTCAGAAAAGTGAAAAGGGATAACAAGCCACAACATTACAGAAGGAACAACAAATCCCTCACTCCGCGATCCTAACACTTCAGAATCTATCACATCTTAACTGCGCAAAAATTACAACTGCTTGGTGATCACAAAAGCAAAATCTACAAGCAGCTGGGTTCTGGAAGAATTTAAAGGTTGGCCATGAGTACCACGATATGGACTCAAAATGTAAACTAGAGATGCTTCCTCTTCTTGGTCTTCGACCAACTAGAAGCATGATGCCTCAATCTGTGAAGTATACTTCTCTCACTCACCCGCAGCACCAGAGAATGATAAAGATTCCTTTCACTGACAGAAGAACATGTTTGCAGCTTCTCCTTGTCATCTTCCAAAGTGTTCGAACCATAGAGGTTCTCCCTCATGTCGGCCAGGGATGCAAGTGCAGAACATATGCTCTCACTATACAATAGCTTCTTCACATCAGGCAGTTTTTCAAACCCGTTAAGTTCTGAATTTTGGTTGGAGCATGTTCTGACAACCTTAACCATACTACTAATAATATCATGCTCATCATCGCCAATCAGATCATGAGCCACGCAGGCCAACTTGTTATAAGCATCAGGTTTCAAAGAGAAGATATAAAGGAGGATTAAAAGTTCAAGCTGGGGCTCTCCATAATATGAAATCTCAAAGTACTCGATATCTTGGCTGGTGCAGCCTGAATAGCCCAGATTACGCCATAGTGATACCCTTGCTCTTGCATATCGATTGGAGTACTTGGATGAGCACCACTTAATAACCAGAGTTAAGTCGATGTTGACAATGTCATATGGGTTGTCAAGTTCAGTGAAACCATATCGATGAAGTAAAGCAGCATTTCCCATGGTACCATATGTATTAAATACCTAGAATGGAAGAGAAGAAGAAACAAAGTTGTATTATGAAGTTGGTTCTCCATAGAAGAGCACAGGGATGCCCATCAATGTAGGAACCTAACGGAGATCCAACATAACTATATAAAATGATCATTTGGACCTCCAAATCAATGGTAAGTTGGTACTGTGCATTACCTCCTCCCCTGCATTGACATCTCTCACAATAATCATTTCCAAATCTTCATCATTATCTCCTGCATCTTAAAAACAAATAACAGTAATAAGTGAAACTCTCCATCAATCACTTAAAAGTCTTGATAAGTTCTAACTTCTAGTGATGTGCATGCATACGTTCATGAATATAACCTGAAAGGATGTTGCCGGAATTTTCTACAGTTGACTGTTCAACGGCAGAAGCATCACTTTGATCATCATCATCCTCCTCACCATCTGAATCTGAGGCGTCTGACACCTTAGTGAAGTGGACATGTTCACCGCCAGTCTTGTGATTAAAACTGATAGCCAAATAGGATGAAGGGCATTTCCACTTTAATGTTCAGACCACCATACTTCACCACTATGTAACAATAGTTGACCAAATGTGTGCAAAACTGATGCAATATTTCCAAGATAACCAGGTAAAATAATGATCTAATTACATGACAAGATTGTAACTTACAGGTCAGCCAGGGGAACCATTCCAGATCCATGATAACTATCTATTTGGAAGGACCTTGATGAAAGAAGACTCTTAGCAGAGAAATATTTCTCCAGGGTAAAATCATCCGGGTCAACCTCCAGTTCTCCTGACGAAATGAGCGGCTCGATGCATTCTTTCCAGTCCTCGCAAAGAAATTGCCTGTCTTGCTTCACTATCTGCCTAGAAATTTGCCATTTTTAGAGTCGTCTCCATGCTTAGACAAGAATAGCAATATGAAAGAAGATAAAATGAAACTAGTTCATATTGTTTCACAAGGTGGAACTTTGCCGCAACACAGTATTAAACACAGTCTAATTAGGTCGTATTACAAAATAATTTCGTGCAACTCAAACTAGCCAAAGAATGCAGGAAAAATTGCTCCCTTGCCCCAAAGTTTAATGACGTTTGCTCAAATGCCCCATGATGTCTCACTGACATGCGGGTCCAGAGACCCGCATGTCAGTGAGACATCATCAAATTTAAGCAACGCCATTAAACCAAAAACATCAAGCAAATCCCCAAGAATGCAAGATGGACCAATCCACTCCCTGACCATAGAAGAACCAAAATTGACTGCATTGCAACATCAATCACAACAGATAGATACAAACATTGCAACTTATTACAAAGGGAAGGTCTCACACCTTATCGAGCTCAGTGCCGGCAAGGAGGCGCTCGGCCTCGTCGGCGGGCCAGACGAGCGGCACGGGCTCGCGGTCGGGTATCAGGCGGAGGTAGGCGTACCACGGCGAGTCGGCGCCGCGCGCGTGCTCGTACATGACGGCGAAGGCGAGAGCGAGGGTGCCACCGAGCTCCGCGGCCTCGATGGCCGCGGCGGATCCGGACGTGCGCGGCGTCAGGCACGCGCCCCGCGGGATGGTGGCCACGAGGTCACCCTCGCGGAGCGCGGCGAGCGCGCGTATGTAGACGCCGCCGGCCTTGGTGGCGTCGAGGCGGAGCGCGTCGCTGCAGACGACGCCGTGGTCGCGCATCCAGCGCTTGAAGGCGCGCAGGCGGCTGCGCGGACGCGGAGGAACTGGCGTTAGGGCTTGGGATTTAGGGAGGATAGAGAGGAGACTAAACGGGAGATCTTACCGTGCGGTGGCGGCGTCCATGGCGGCGGCGCGGGGTCTCTTTTGCTCCGGAGAATCAGTACATAGGAGGTAGTAGTGGGATCGGCTCATTTCAGCGTAAGAGATTCAACATTGCAAATATTAGATTCCTGTAGCCTAACAAATTAAATTGTCGATATGTCTTGAGTGGTTAAGGAGACAGACTCGAAATCTGATGGGTTTGCCTGCGCGGGTTCGAATCCTGCTGTCGAAGAATTTGCAACATTTTTTTTCTGCCTCAAAATGGAAAAATGGCAAGCGCTTGTGGCAGTATCCTCCCCTCACTCGTCAGAAAAACCATTCGTAACTTTAATAAAACAGTTGCATGTAGATTGTAGACGTGTATATTATCTATGTGACGAGAAAGATCATATAATAAAAGATTATCTGAGTTTAAAGCAAATAAAGAATGCATACTCAGCGACGATAGTAAAGGATAATTTAGACGTACTAGATGTCAGTCAATCAGGTATTTTTTATAGATGGATATTAGATTTAGATTATTATTTTCATATATATTCGATGGGTAAGATGTTTGATGAAAGATCTCTACATCCGTCATCCGTGCATAGATTTGTTCACTTAGCAAATTACAAGGAGTGAGCAATTACTGATATGAGAACGATTGCATTAAAGATATATAATTGAGCACATCGTATATTGATAGGAGTTCGGTATATTCCTATCTTAAAGAATATTGTAGTATCTATGAGGTTGTTTGAACTCAAAACTGTGAGGTGTCACTTCGATTACAGAGTCATATAATTTATTTGCAAAAGATAAGTGGTCATGAAAAGTATAAAGGCAACAGAGGATACTGATTGATCCAATACAATTAAATAAAGAGCATAAAAGGTCTGATAAAATAGAGGATGTTGATTGATTGATAGTATCATTGTCTTATTGCGCTGCTCTTCGTTGCATCATGATCGGAAGGAATCTCGAGAAGGATGACCAGCCCGGTTGCTCCCGTCACTGACACACAGTCACCGGTTGTGGCCAGTCTCCTTCCATCCACCGCTCATTTTTGAGCCACGTAGAGCAGCGCAATAAGAAAATGATACTGTTATTCTGAGCTGCGTCCGACGATTTTTTTTCTGTATTTTTTGTGTTGACATTGAACGACAGAAAGACACTGACATAGATAATACAAACACCCGTGGGCTCAGAAAGCTATTTAAAAAAACAACTTTTAAAAAACTATTTAAAGAAACCATTCTGTTATTTTAGCTTTCATAGAAACCGAAATCACGAAGCTAAAAGAAGTGGCCCTAGGAGCGAACAGATTGAGAAAGCGCAGAGAAACTCTTGAAAGAGCTATGTCTATCGGCCCACGGCCCATGTTAGCTGCATCGGCCCAGTCTCTGAGCGAAACAAATGTCAGAGCTGAACCAAACCTCGCTAATACACTGTGTACACACACACACGACACAGCATGCAGTTAAACAAACACACGGTTTCCGCTTTTATGCGACGACGACGAGCTGGAGCTGGTTTGTCGAATCATCTCATAGTGTTCTGATCGGACTTGCTCGGCTGCTTGCATGCGCCCTCAATTCCCGTCGCCGTGTCTGTCCCTTTCGCGGCAGGGAGGGACCCCGCGAGGCCGCGACGGAGCAAAAGCGGCCTCAAATGGCGTGTCAAGCGTCGATCCGTACCCTACCAAAAGCAGGCTCAGGACGGGGAGACGTGCAAGATCGTGCGATACGTACAGTAGTATCATACAATTCTATGGTACCATATGTACGGTTTGTAATATAGATGTAAATTAGATAGTGTCGTAGTGAGATTACATCCTACTCGTAGAATTATTAGAATCGAATAGGATCACAATAAAATCATAATCCTGACAATAAATTATATTAGTATATAAAATTTGATATTATCTAATACTAGTTTAAGTTGCGCTAGTTTAACTTGCTTTGTTTTGTTGTTTACATATTGTTCTAAGATAAACAAGTATTATCTTTGACATATTGTATTTTCAGATTATTAGTTTATTAAAAATAATTAAATAAGTTTCAAAAATCAACCTTAATTCAATATAACATAAATAAGTGTACTCAAATTACCAAATTAAATTCAAAAAATATAATATATACTTGCATATTTAGAAATATAATTTAATTTTTATATAAAATATATACGCTTCTAAAATTTTGATAGAATCATGATTCTACGATTCGATCCTATCGAATGAAAAGCGATCCTACCTGATATCGCGATCCTGATAACCTTGGAGACGTGAGGAACCCGTAATTGCTTCGTTGCTAATGAAAAAGCCAAAAACCGAAGGCGTTTGGAATGAGGCCTACTACAACAGGTTGCCTTATTTGTTCTCCATCTTACGGTAGCAGGGCGCTATACTGAACTAAATGTCCAGCCCAGCCTGCTCAACCTTTGGAGTATATCCTTCTTAGCTATGTTCTAAACAGCTTTTGTCTTTGTAAATCAAAAGTTATTTGAAACGTATTGGCTTTTTAACGTAACTTTTTTTCTCTTTTTTTCCTTTCCACTTTTTCTTTGCATTATCTGTGGACATATAAAAGGTGTTAATTCATTTTTTATTTATTTATTTTAATTGAATAATTTAGAAAAAAAACTAACAGTCACTTATATCTATATTTCAACCAAAAGACATAGCACTTTAGAATAGACCTTAGGCCAAACATGTGTGTTGCAGTAGTACTGTAGTAGTACTTCATTGGAGGAGAAGAATAGTGGGGCCATGGTTCCAGGTATCACAACCAAAGAATAAATCAGGAGCAATTAACACGAGTCCTGTGTACACATAGTATCAACCTTGGCCTTCGATCACCTGAATGTTGGTTCCAGAGCAGATTGGTTCAACAAAAAGCATGTAACTTTTGCACATGTATATGCATCTGGAGCTAAAAGGTGCGTCGTGTTGGTCTCTTCGTAAACCGAAAGGATTAACACGACATGGTGAATTAGATAGATCCAATATTCCAATGGTCCGGTTTGTCCATCCATTAGGAACTCTTAGGTGAAGATCGGATAGAACTAGCCATTTTTTTAGTCTTATGGACATACATATGACGACATGGAGTATGGCGATATCTTTTGACTTCGACGAATACGATCTGCATGCCGAATTCAATCCAGAGCAGTTTGAAGCTTCAATTAGTAGCTAGTAGTTGTTGTCTTCTGTTCCGTTAGGTCTCCTTGATGTCACCAGTACCTAAACTAACTAATTTTTGTCACGTTGCACGGATCAAATCAAAGATTAGATTGTTACATTAAGTTGCCCGAGCTGCATGTTGGGCTGGTCTTAAGTACGCAATTAATAGGAAATAATAGCGCCGTGTATGTTTTTTGCCCAGAGTACTAGCGACTAGTATTCACCAAATTGACATTTGACTATAGCAGCATTCCTTCGATTCCGTAACGTATGGGACCGTTCAAAAGTTTGGTCTCCCAAGAATGCAGCATGCATGAATGAATCAAACGCAGGCTGAATTTAACGACATTATTCTACATACTTTAGGGAGTTATCACTAATCTCGGCCATCATTTGTTTGACTAGACTATCAATTTCGACGACGACGTACGGTTGCAGTACTACGTGGATCCTACCTTACTACTAACACGCAGTTAATTAATTCTTAAGCTCTCACCAGTCGTAAGTCTGTGTGTGTTGGATTGGTTTCGATCATGAGAGATTGAGAGAATGTCACCTCTTAACTGAAAACTTTACATAGCCTTTTCTGATTAGCCCGGCTAATATATGAGTAATATAAAGGATTCTGGAACAAACGTTAGACATCTTTCTCCATGCAAAAAAGTATTTCGACGTGGATAATCTCAAACTCAAAAAATTTCCATGATTGGCAAGAGGAAGGGTTTCCAAATTAGCACAGAACGTTCCAAAATGGGAACATTTTGTTCTTGCCAATCAAAATATATGCAATACTGTTTCTGTTATCAGAAAATTTGCTTATTTTATTTTTGCCACCCTTCCATTAGTGCTTGCTTCATTTTTGCTACTCCATCCACTTTTTCGTCAAGTCAACGTGTAGACCATTAATAATTATGGGGAAAATCCAAAAAAATAGAAAAATAAAAAAATAGGCCAAAAAATGGAAAAGTTTAAAGATTACTTTACACAATTTTCTTTACTTTTTAATAAAATTACACTAGGAAAGTTTCCCAAAAATTTTACACTAATGAAAGCATTTAAATCTTCCTCAACATTTATGGAACATTGCTAAAATTTTGTTTATGTATAAATTTTATGAATTTTTTTGTTCAAAAGTGGTCCCTTCATTTTTCTGCATTTGTTGGTATTTTAAATATATTTTTCAAAATTTTGTTTTCCTAATGTTTTTTTGCATGTTTCTTAACTGTTAAATCATGTTGACTTATGGAAAATTGGGCTGAGCGACAAAAACAAAATATGCATTCATGGAATGATAGCAAAAATGAAATAAGCAGATTTACGATGGCAGAAACGATATTGCACATATTTTGAGTTGATGTGGGTACGATCATGCGAACCCTTAAGATTAGCTCGATATTACAGTAATGATGATCACACGGTCGATGAAGATAACTCAACCGAAGCAATACGATTCAAGATCGTACCACAACAATCATAATGGTAACTTAAAGAACGCAATACGATTTGATAAAGGAAAGTAAACTAGTATCAAGCATAAGGTTACAACCACCACAACCGTATCATAATCTTCACAAGAATCCAAACGATTTCTGCTTCTGGTTTCTGGAACGCATCGGCTTCTTAATTCGTCTTCTTTTGCCTTTTGGTTTTTTGGTTTTGTTTGTTTTTTCTCTTATTCCTTTGCATTATGTGTGATGCTATAATTTTTGTTTTTAAAGTTTAATTACTCAGAAAAAACTAACTACCGCTATAGTACAATTTAAGCCATAAGCCAAAAGTTGAAATTCACTTTAACCACTACCATCGACCGATCAATTCAAGCAACTGCGAAGAATTTGCAAGAACAATTAAAGAGTAGAAACTCTTGGTATTTCTTGTGCCCTAAGCACCTTAAAGCTTCCCAATCTATCAAAACATCAAAAACCAATTTATAAGAAGGGTACCTTCCTTATATAGAAATTTAAGTCGGCTACTATCGCAACCAATTTGCTATGGTATGGTGGTTGCTACAGTACCATTGTTTAAAAATATTGTTTGATTTTCTTGCGAAACAAGATAGAAAAGATTAAACCTAAACCAAATTTGTCTGCCTGGAAGAAAATTAAATTGGTTTTATCATACCCTCGTCATGAGTGGTAGGAACAAAATATCGCCAACCGAGTGTGTCTATAATTAGAGGTGAAATCGGTGGTGGACCATGGTTCCAACGTCCAAGCAGGCAAGAAGCCCAGAGTGACGCGTTTGGCGGTTTGGCTGGGCAGCTAAGTGAAGTGGTCGCACTGCAGGAGCGGCGTCACTTCGCACATGGACCGTACGTACGGGCAAGCACGTGTGTGCATGCAGTCAAGTGCAGATTAGCAGCTCTTTTTTTTTGGAGGGTAGATTAGCAGGCTAATTAGGTCTCGTTCGGCTGGCTGAAAAATAGTGGTTTATGATTGAAATTGCATTTTAGTTGGCTAAATAACTTATTTAACGTAATTAAATTTAAAAAAATAAAAAAAATATATTAGCTCGTTACAGACAATACAAATGAATATGAGAAAAAAAGAACCGGTAAAAAAGCTCAAAAAATCTAAATGTTTAAAAAAAGATAAAATTTATAAATAATAAAAAATAAACTAAAATCCAGAAGCTCAAGACGAAATAAGCGAGGACTTAAGCGCACACTGCAGTAGGGCCAAATGGTGATATGTGCCAGCTCTCCGAAGCATCTGAGTGCGTGAGAGAGAGAGAGATCAGAGTACACGTCGGTCGTACTGATGCGCAGGTCACAGGTTGGCGTCGCGTGGTGGTCGTGTCCCATGTTGTGCGCAGCAGACGGAATCTGGATGGGGAGCCACAGATCAAGCACGGCACCGAGCAGTATAGTTCATTTTGATTAGTCCGGTGCGGAAGGAGATCCGAGGCGGCACAAATGCACTATCAGCTCTCGTGATCCACGGGACCATCGATCGATCGTCTGGTCGATCGACGGGATGCAGATGCCAGCAGACAGAACCTCTCTGGATTTTTCTGCCTAGGCGTGTCAGATTTTTTTGGACTTCATCGGTTTTTCACGTGGTTGCATGTATCACAGTTACGAGACGTATGTCAGGTAGCGCGGCTGTTGCTGCTCGATCTTGGTCGAACGAGTAGAACTTTCCATGATCCAAATAGGGCATATCGGTATATATGTGTAGCTAGATCTGGACCACTTGATTACACCTGGCGAGTTGAAGCAAATGGCGAGTTGACCCTTGCGTTTTGCTGGAACCTTTTCAATTCGACCTAAGCGGTCACATTTACTTAGCCCTGCTCCAACAAAATTCTACTTCTGACTTCTAGCTTTTTAATTTTATCTTTTTCTTTTTGGTGTTTAGAGCTTTTTATCTGTTTTTTCCCCTCCTATTCTTTTGTATTGTGGTATAAACTTTTTTATTTTTTAAAAAATTTAATAACAGCAAGTGAAGTGTAAAAAAAGTTACCTAAAAAAGCAAAAGTATAGGCTTAAAAGCCCAAATGAGAAGTGGGGGAACTTCAAGTGCTTTATAAGAAAAAGCTAATAACTTATTTTATAGTTGCTGTTGGTTTACTCTGTATAATTAAATATAAAATTAGCATATTATTTCAATACGGATAATACAAAGAAATATAGAGAGAAAAAAGCTTAAAACCTAAAAACAAAATATCTAGAAAAAGACAAAAAAAATGTAAACCACAAACCATTTAGACGGATCAAAAGAATAAATACTTGTCAGAGCTAGCTAGCGGCGTCCTACATGTCAAATCTGTCTGTGTCGCCACTTGACGAGAAGAACTATTTTGCATCAAAATTTGTAGGCGATTATATATCGTGTTATTGTTATGATTGATTTTGCATGTCAAATCTGTCAGTGTCGTTACTTGACGAGAGCAACTATTTTGTTGGCTTGTCATCATTTTGCATGCACCGGTGGACCATCCATCTGTAGAGCTCGCAAGAAGGCCCTGGTCGAACAGTTTCGGTACGGAGCTTCACTGCCCCGGCAATCAATGGCCGAAATGAGCATCAAACAGAAGCTGAAACATGCGTTGGATCTAGCTGGAATGGATTGGATTCCTGCCATGCGTTGGATCTAGTCGGAATGGATTGGGTTCCTGCCGTGCGTGCATGTGACACGCCGAAGGAGGACGATCGAGTAGCACCGCAACACGTCTTGGCGAGCGGGCTTGATCGCAGTTCTTATCATCTCCCCAAACAGCACATGCGATCTGATGGGGAGTTACGAAAGTGATTTGTCGCCACTCTGGTTAGCAGTATTAAAAACTAACTGCGATCTGCGGCATCAAATTAAGTAGGATTTATTGTGCTTGTCGCGGCCCTGTAGGTCCGACGAAATAAACATCCTTATCGAATTCAATGATGCTCCAACTAACATTTAGTTTAAACTTATAACTATATCTTTTAATATTTAATTGAAATTACACTGTAGTAGTAGTTGTTAATTTTTTTCTAAAAAAACTAAAAAAACTAAAAAAATATTATATCATCAAGAATAATACAAAAATAATAGAAAAAAGATAAGATAAAAAACTAAACTATTGTAAAGCACCCACTGATTTAAATAAGCCGAAAATAAAAAGTAATCAGAAACTAAACTATAGAGCGTCGCGAGGCCTCATCAACTGCCTTGGATATTTTATTCTAGTTTATTTCTTCGATGTAGAAGCCGTGGATTCGGGGATAGGAGTATGGGTTGGTGCGTGGTTTGGCAGAGCGCCGTAGTTCGTAGGAAGACAGTGATGTACGGATGAACCGAACAAGCGTACGGTTAACAAAGTAAAGCTCATTGGGGAGTTATCTGGGTAGGAATTATATGTTATACTAATTAGAGATTCGTGTGTTGCAATAGAGTTATAAAAATAATAAAATAAAACTTACTGTCTGGCCAACTTCACATATCAAACATTGGAGAGCAAGCGACAGAGAGAAGAGTGGCCAGAATGTGCGAGGAGATGAGAAAAATAGAGGAGGTGGGCGATTGTATCTTAAGAGAGAAAGGATGAGAGAGATGAATGGTCTAGATCAAATCAGATTACTGAGAAGAGAGGAGGAAAAATAGATTAACCACCAACTCACATTTTTATAATAGTAAAGATGCTGCTGCAACGCCTGCAACAATAAAGCAAATGCGTATGCAGACATGATCAGTGCTTTTGTGCTCTATTGGAACCTAAATTACACAGATGTTTAAGCGTTGATGTTAATAGCGGACAGTGGATAGCTACAAATACGGTGGATAATCCGGATCGGTTTGACACCCTGCTGTCACCTGAGTCTGGACTGGCCCCGGACTCCTGACGACAACCCACCGCCGATGCGAATTTGACTTGCTCGACCCCGTCATTTAGCTGAACAGGAGTTTGGTCAACGCGAGCCGCGTTTCGGCGCTGCTCGGCCGTGCTTCCATGGGACCGCGCGGAGTTGGCAGTCCGGCGACGTGGGACGAATAACGGCGGGGACAGGACGCAACCGGATCGCCATCCCAGACCGACGCGGCACACGGCAGGATGCGGCGGATCAGGATGAGATCGTCGCGCCAGGCGCCGCCCGGGAGGAGAACCGCGTGCGTCTGGTGCGGCGTTGCCGTCAGCCGTCGGCTCTGCACTGCCGGATTTGATGCGGTGAGAGCTGCGTCGGTTGTCTCGAGGCCCGTGAGCCGTCGATTTCGGTTTCAGGTTACCCCCCGACGGCCGATGGGTACAGCCACCCTATTGTATTGAGCGGTTCCATCTTTTATCTTCTCCTGTGAGATATTTCATGTGTCCGTTAGAGGGTAGACTGTCATGTGTCCGTCGAAGCCTTGTCTTACTTGGGGAAATTGAGTGGCACCATATTTGTCTACTTGGAAAAGCACATTTCGCCTGAAAACGAGCATTCAACCAATGGATCAGAAGAGCGTGGCAGGTGCGGCAGGAACAGCAAATCAAATCCCGTAACAAAAAAAAAATGATTTTTGATTCAAACACATGTGTGACATACATGCAAAGCCGAACCATTTCGTTCCTTTGTTTAATTTCCGTAGTTTTTCCCCCCAGTAGCTAACTAAATGGGCTGACCGGTTCGTCTGTTTTCCTCTTCGAAGGAGAAATTGCTCGCTGCTAATTGACCTGTGTTTCGTTCGTAGCACATTGCGAAACGAGTATATCTAGAAGAGTCTTCTGCTTAGTTGCCAAGTAAAACTAATTCATTCATTAAGCGGATACTAAAAACATTCATTATCCATATTAGGTCTAACCTGTCGCCGCTAGACGTTCGCCTATTGCTGCAACTTCTCCTCTCAGCTATGTGACGACATCGGCAGCTGATTAAACTAAGCATCAATCCTATCGAACCAGACGAGCTTGTTAGCTTCAGAACAAATTCCAGGTCGTCAGATTTGTTGTCGTACCTTGAAGGGTGTAGGCATGTAGGCTAATTCCTTGTGATTAAACGCCAATGTGCCAATTGTGTGACATGAACAGTACTTGTAACGAAAATACTGAAGTATTACGCTATTTAATTTTACTTTTGAGTGACATGTTGCTCAACAAAAAAAAGGCGAAAAACTAGAGAACGACATACCATTCCAACGGTATACCATCCCCTCTCTTGCACGCTCCTTCTTATTCCTGGCCGCCGCTCCCTCTCACTCCACTCCGTCACTCCCTCTCTCTCTCGCTCACCCTCACTCTCGCGCGACAGCCGACAGAGGGGTGCCACCGCCATCGACTACTTCACCATGTCCCCCAGATGTAAAGGGAGGCCGGGGAGGCAGTGGTCCGGCATAGCACCACGCATACCGATGTGAGATACTACTATGGAAGATCATCGCCAAAGTAAAGAATGAATAATAAAAGCAATAATGGAAATCACGAGTAAATAACTTTAAAGATAATTCACTAAAGAATCAACAGGGGCTGAAATAAATGTTGAAACATGGGACCGGTCCACTTCTAACCAAATAAAGAACAAATAAAATAACAAATAGTGGCAAGCCACGGTGCTGAAAACTCGAGTGCTCCTACCCATGCATGATGCTTACTCCACTGGCCTTTTACCTGATAATAGAAAGAGCAAGTGTGAGATTTGGAAATCTCAGCAAGTACCCAACAACGGTCGTAACACAGTGAATACAGAACAGGTAATGCAAATAAGATATGTAAAAGACAAGCAAAGCAAGCAAGTAATACATCCTATATGCGGATTAGTAGGTAATGGTTGCTCAAGCAAGAAAGTGTACGGCCCTCGTACGTTCCAGATGGATGGTAATCTCCCCTATATGTTGATGACTCCAGGCCAGGTAACCGTCATCTGGTCAACTAGGATAATCGTTATTTAGCAAGTTGTGGTAAAGGCACTAGCGATTACTCCCCACATACCCGGTTATATGAGAATAGTCAGGCACGCCTTCGTCCTCGACTGTACAACCACCGACGAGGTATAATATTCTGAGTAACGAAAGTGTACGGCCCCCCGTACGTTACCAGGTGGGTGGTAATCTTCCCTATATGTGGATGACCACATGCCAGATAAACGTTATATTATTAACATGTTATATGGTGTGAATTTAATGAACTAAGAGAAAGATACGATAAAATTAGAAAAAGTGAGGGAATTTGCTAATGTTGGAAATAAAGACATATAATTCCCGATATGAGGATGATATGGGATGATACTATGGTGATAAAGTAACCGATACATCATGGTCAGATTATATAGTATGAAATTAAGGAAATTAAGAAGTGGCGAGGATAATGCTATAATAAAGTTATAAGAGGTGAAAATATATATTAGGGTTGAAAATGGAGAGACATAGTTTCTGATGTGAGGATGATGTGAAATAATGATAAGATGATAGCGATATAAAAAATTATTCTAAAGAGGTATTATAATATAATTCACGCAAGGTTGTGAAGTGCAATAATTGATAGTCTAGTTAAGTTGAATTTGAGTTTCACAAATCGCTATCAGACCAAGGCTACCAATTGTTGGCGACGAATCTATTCTAAGCCTTATCGCGTGGTCCTTCACAGTCATTTGCATGCTAGGATTAGGACGGAGTCCTTGCGGCTTTGCTTTCAGTGCCGATACACTGCCTTGTCTTGCATGGCTCGTGTGGCCCCTACGTTACATTCCGTCGCTAGCCAGCCAGCAGCGGCGAGCTACACTAGCTGGCTAGCTGCGACGTTTCATAGCACAGAGTTCAGACAGTGAAAACTGTGTGCAAACAACAGCGTTCAGGAGACCCTTGCCTTGCTTGCACGGCCCTAATTCCCGTTCGCCTACTGGCCGGAGACTAGCTTGGCCGCTAGCGCATCCAAGGTCACTTTTTGGAGTAAGATTTCCAATTAGTTCGGCGCCCAGCGTCCAGCGACACCGGATAGTGAAAAGGCACACCACCCTGGTTGTATTACCCTTCAGTAGATCACGAGTAGAATATTCTACGGAGTATTCGAGGAGGTGGTGGATTTTATTTTATCGGAGAAAAATTATCTCTACTTATAATAAATGAAAAAGGTAATGATGCTCTACTCGCCATTTCGAACGTGCACGATAAATTGGGGTAAAATAGCTAACTAGATTCGGCCTATATATGAAAGATGCAGCCATGCAGGTAGATTGTCTATCATGCCCACGATTTTTCTGCTTTCAGAAGGTTGGTTGACCTCTAAACAAATCATCTACGGCTCGAAAAGAAAATGCTCGAAATGAAGAAAGAGGTTGACAGCGACAGCGTGGCTTTATTTCGGTTTGGTGGCTGTTAAGAGGATTATCATCATAAAGGCCAGCTAATTTCTGGACTACTGTTTTTCTTTTCTCCTCGATCTACGTGGACAGCGGAGTTACGCAAGCCCCTCACATGTGGGCTTCATTTGTCAATGACTTGATGAGAGGTCTTTAGACTTGTAGTGCACTCCCCTCACGCTTGTAAACGACGAGAAGGCTCATCCATTCAAATAACAAAATAAAGGGCATGTTCTTTTATGACTGCGGTTTTTGGTTTTTGGCTATAGCTTATGACTTTTGGTTGTTCGTCTGAAAGGTTACAGAGTAACTGGAATTCACGTGCGGCTTTTGCCGATATAAATGAAGTCGGTACAATATGTACTACAATTAATTATTAGATTTTTTTTGAAAAGATACTTTATTTAAAAGTTAGTTACTGTAGAAAAGCCAAAAGTTGAAACCAAATACCGCTTAAGAACAGGGCAAAAAAAAAAACAAGATAAGGCTCACGATATATAAAAAGGAAACTCTCGCAACAACTCGCGCAAGCTCTTGGTAGTACATGATTTGTACATACCTGTACGCTGAGAGGTGTAGCCTGTAAAGCTACACACGGAGAATACAAATGGAATACGTAGAGAAAAAGAATGTCAACATCCACATCACAAGAGAAAAAGAATTTATTACTAGCCCTTCAACAATGTACACTCCCGGATGAAATCTCGGTAGAACCAAAAGACCGGACAAGGACAGCAGCACCACAGCATCGCTTTCAAGAGATCCTTTTTTTACTGCCTGGATGGCTACATCGCTTCTAAGAGAGGCTGTTTTTTTTTCTCTTGTTTCTATTGGAACCAAAAGGTTAAGCTAATCTCTGTGAGAATGTTATTACATCGTCGTCGCTGCCCGCCGGCATGCACATCTACGTCTACTGCGACGTTCCGCCCTCCGCTCCGTCTCGCATGGCCTACCGAATCGTATGATCGTATATACTCTGCTAGAGGCCACAGTGTCGTGTCTTACAGCTGTCGTGGGGGTAGCTCCTCGGTGGTCTCACGGTGTCGGTGAGCGCGTTAGAATCTTTGCTACTATGAAAATGCGAATGCGAGTGGTGGTTTATTCGTTCTCTCTCCTCTTTTTTCAGTCATCCGATTTGATTTGGATCATTCGTCTATCTCCTCCTCTCTCTTTCAGGATACAACCACTCATTCCCTCTGTTTTTCCCATCTCATCGCGCATTCTGATCACTCTTCTCTCTGTCGCTTGCTCTCCAATGTTTGATGTGTGAAATTGGCCAAACAGTAAGTTCCGTCTCATTATTATTATGACTCCATTGCAGCGCACGGATTTCTAACTAGTTGAGCGTGAAATGTGACCCAGCGCGCGCAGTGGCCAGACAAGCAACCACCCGCCGCAGCACCGGCGTAAATGTGGTCGACTAAGTGCCCTTGCAACTATTGGGGCAACGAATTGTCAGCCATTGCAAGTCTTTCGGGGTCAGCTCAGGTCAGGAGCACACATGCCATGAACTGCCTAAGTGGGCAGGCCACCCGTGAAATGCCTAACAATAAAGACCCCAGGAGATGGTAGTGGTAGGAGAACTTCTTCTTCACTTCTTCAACTCTATGTTTCAGCTAGTGACGGATGATACAGCACCATCAGTTACCGAGATGTCTCAACCGTTGGATAGCTCCAACAGCTTCCTCAACTAAACAAGCACCGCCAGCCGCTGACACGGGAAGGTCTTGAGATGCCCTCAGATGGGGTACTAGCTAGCTAGCGCTTCGATTAAAGAACTGGCTGGGCATGCAATTGTTTTTAGCAGCAACTTTTTGGACTTAACCGAAAGCTTGGGGTTGGTAACTCGAAATGTTTTTATCTTGCCATGTTGCGTCGGAGCTGTGGTTGGCTCGGTTTTAAAATGGTGACGATAAGAGCCTAGCTATCCCCATGATGCCATCCATGGCTTCTGCTCCGCTCGGTCGCTTTTCCCTTATCTGAAGAGTTCACAACCACTCGTCTTCTTCAGGGAGTTAAGAAAGGCCCTGTGCCAACCACTATCTACAATATGGCGCATAATAATTAGGATTCTGCCCTTTTGGTTTGCGCCACAAGTATTTGCAAGCTAAGCACAAGCACTAGGCTTGTGTATTTTGATGAAATGATATGTGTAGGCTACTTGTGCCCAATACTAATCATTGTACTGACCTGGTGTCGCATTTCTGTCAATTCTGGAAATTGGAGTGTAAGAGAGGAACGGTACTACCAGTAGCAGTCTAATGCTCTTTTTTTCCCCTCTCATTTTCCCCTTTCCTGAGCTCGATCAGAAGTACGTGTCCTAACGTTCAGAAAAAAAAAAAGAAAAGGGGAAAAAAAGTCAGATCAAAATAGTCGGTGCGATGATAAAGGTAGGTAGGCGTTTATGGAATCATTGCTTCTTCCCTCTTTTCTTTCTGTTTTCCTTTCGTAGCATGAGCGAAAAACTACGGTTTACTTAACGAAAAGAGCGTGAAGCTTTGCAGGTTAATAGTTAATACTAATTCTCTCCACAGGAAATAGAGATTTATGCGAGCATAACGGAACGCAGGAAATATATGAAAGAGAGAACTGAAGCGCACTGATTCCTTAAGTCGCCATCAAATTAAGATGACGGAATAGAGGAGTAGCTCGAGGCGTTAATGCCATTCATGGCGTGAATGGCACAAGCTACCTTCCATTTCGACTCCATGGCGATTTTTTGGGAGGAAACTATGGGCGTCATGGGATGAGATGAGCTAGCTAGATCACAGGGCTCCGCTCGAGCACCCTATCAATGTGCTGGCGCCGAAAAGCTGCTTTTACGCTTCTATCGTGTGAAAGCGCCCGTCAATCCAGGCTTGACAACCGTTTCTTGGGTGTCATGGAATTGGCCTGGAGAACATCACTAGCATTTGTCTCACCAGGAGCAAAAAGGAGGTAGCAGTCACTTGTGCTCCGTTTAGACTCGTGAAACTTTCAGTTTCAACTTATAGCCGAATCTAGAAACCGATACTTCTGAACTACTTCAAACAAGACGATAAGCTGAAGTTTCTTTTCAGTGAGAACCGGCTTTTAGGAGAAGTTATAAGCCCTCCCAAATACAGCCTTAATCTCCACAGTGATGCATTGCATGGACCAAAAATCCGAGGCATTGTCATGATTTGTGTTGTCCGATGCTTATATATGAATGCTTAAACATAATAGAGAATATAGCTATGTCATCCTAGTGACCAGTAAGTAGATTTTGGTTTATGCCAATGCGCGCGAGGTGTTGATTAGATTTAGAAATTGGAGCAGTGGACACATTTTGTACAGGAACAATAGCAAATGCCGAAGAGGGAATAGTTCAGCTGCAGATCTAGGGTATCCGAACATCTCAGAACCTTTTTGTTTCAGGTCGAACAGTTTGGAAGATTCCTAGTGACCAGTAGGTAAAGTTTTCAAAGATATCCAGCGTAGTGTGGGTGGATACGCCTCAAGACGCGTAGGTGAAGTTTTACCCGATGCAAGCGTATCTTTTGTGATTGCTTAGAAGTTATATTATCTATCAAATAGATATAATTATATATATGTATCTGCTAAGTCCTGATAATTACTTAAACATCGATGGTGCAAAATAAGTATATTATATCTTCCATACGGTAAGAAAAATTATTTTTTTATTGCTAAGTACCTGTACTGTAGACGCTCTAATCCGCGTAGTAGTCAAAGTTGGTCAAAACAAACAATTTTCTAAACTAGTTTGCATGCTTACATGTGCAACCGAGGAAGGTCGTGATGCCCTTTCCAGATTCCCTCAATTCTTGTATGTGCTCGGTGAAAGATCTTGTACCGCCGTATATGTGACACAGGTAGAATGTGTGTCGCCAGCCTAACATATTCTAGCCGTTTAGTATAATCCAATCGTCTCTCTAGAAAACATTTCACGCTTTCCTCCCATGTTCTCGGCAGCGGCGCATGAGCACAATTCAGGTCGGCGGCGGCACGTACAGAAGCTTCAGAATTTATTCACTTGAATGCATGTATGTGAAGTCAGAAGTTTGTTAGCTCCAGTATAAGATATGTTAGCTTGGTTAGGGTAACCAGGTTCCTGGTACCAGTTGCATTCACAAGTCAGAACACGGGGCATCTTTAAGAACAAACAAAAACTACCGCTCAAGGCTAAGAATGCCCAGTTTGGCTCAAAATTGCCATACATAAAACATCTGCGGCCAGGGAAGGAGCTCACCGGACACAGCCACATCCTTGCCAAGATGCGCCCTGGCAGAACCTCGATATGGGGAAATTTGGGATTGGGGATCGCGGTCACATGGGAGAGGGTGTTGCCCACGAGAGATACCGATAGGGATGGGGAATTTCGTCATGGCTGTCGCCCGCGAGAGATACTGGTAGGGATGGGGAGTTTGGGATTGGGGATTGCGGTGACATGGGAGAGGGTGACGCCTTGGGGGGTTTTCGCAAAACCTGCGAGCGGTTTTTTGCGAAATCCGTTCGAAATCCGTTGATATTGATCCGTTCGAACGGTTTTTCTCATACAGCAATGTCCATCTTTTTTTTTCTCCGTTTCTAGTTTTTCTGCCCATCGTAATAATATTTATTAGGAAGTATTTATACAATATTTGATTATTTTTTTAAAATAAAAATAGTCAGTTTTTAGAATATTGGATAGTGATCACTCATAATAATATTTATTAAGGACGCCTAACAACTCTCACCGACTCCGCTAATCACCCTGACCCGCTCGGAAGATTTGGCCCTTGGCGCACACGACGTGGACCCGAGAAACGACAGAGATAATTATTGTTACCGCGCTCGCGTTTCCCATTTCATCTGCTTTGCTCTGCTTGCTCTCTCGCTTTCCCCTCTTGTGCGGGTGATACTAGGGTGTAGTATATAGTGTGTATATATAGCTCTGAGAAGAGAGCTTTGTAGAGGAGGGAGCCGGAGCCACTCGGCCGCTCAGGCACCGCCACCAAACCAACCACCGCGTGTCCCATTTCGTCCTGCTCTTCTCGCCGTTGCCGCAACCGCCGCCTCCTTGCCTGCTCTCCGGGTACGCGCCCATGCGGCCTTCTTCCCTTGTGACATCCGTGGCCTCCTTACGCTGTTCTTGGCCTTCTGATCTGGTTTGGTGCGTTCTCGTGGGAGCTGCTTGATCTGTTCTTGGTTCTCTTTGGGTTCTTTTCTCCGATGGCGGTGTGGCACCACCATTTGCTTGATTCGATCGCTGGGTTCTCTCTCTTTGCGCAGCAGATTTGCCCCTTTCTGCTTACTTTATTTTGTTGTTGTTTTATTGCCATGGTGCCTTGGAGGTGTCAGATTTTGGTTTGCAGCTTCACTTCGCATTACTATCCAGTATTTACTCCTTTTCTTCTTCCATTACTTCCCTGTTCCGCTCTTCATCTCCTGAAATATTCGCTTCTTTGTCTGTTAATCTTTCCTTCTTCCTGTGTGGCATTACTGCATTTCTTTGTTTACCTGAACTTTATGCTCAGTTGCTCACACGATTCCCCCTGTGTTTGGTGTTCCGATTTCAGATGAGAAGCTGCCCAACCGCGGCGGCGATAGTGTGGTGGGCATCAGACTGGAGAGGCAATAAACACAGAGGAGGACTCAGGTAGAGAGAGAAAGAGGGACCTCATGGGTTCCTTGGAGGCGCGGTACCGGCCGGCCGGAACAGGGTAAGATCTCTATCTCCCCTGTGTTTGTGTGTGGCTTGCTCAGGCTGCTTGCGTGCTAATCCAGCTGCAGATGTGTGTTTTGCCATGTGTTGCATGTTAGATTGACTCGGCTAATTCAGGTATTGCTGTGGTGGTGATGGTGGTGGTGTCCATATCATCACATAATCTTGCAGGATTGTACTGCCTTGTACCCTGTACAAGATGCCGTTCTTCTCCTTTTGGCATCCGTTCATCATGCCCTCCTCCTTAACTTCCCTGATTTTGTTGGTGGTGTGGTTGGTGGTAGCTGTGCCTTTATGATATCCATCCATCGTCCCATATTGCTACTACTTCCAGCTAGAGAGGCAGCAAAAACATGCTCTCCTTTTCTCTCGTGCTCTGGCTCCTGATATGTTTGTTCGATGCCGACGTGTTGAGAACTATGAATCTCTGTTTTTTTTGACCTTTTCCCTATGTGAGAGTGAGACTAACCGAAAGTTAGTTTTACCTTTGTGACGATTTTGAGCCCATATTTAGGTCTGTTCTGTGGAGCCAGGCGTCGGTGGTCATGTGTTTCTCACTGCAAATTTGCCCAAAGACTGCTCCTTGTGTCACCAGTGCTATTAAATCTCTGCATGCACTAGTTCCATGTGCAGTCTTCAGTGGGCACCGGGTTTGCCACGCTGAGCAGGTCAGCTACAGTCGCTTTGTGCCTGTGGCCCAAGGGGCGCGCTTAGCGTTAGAAAATAATGGGTTTTGGTGTGTTTGATACTTCGATGCACGACCGAGTGGTTGTCGTCACCATTTTTGCATCACTCTTCTTAATGTTTAATGTCAGCAAGGCTGTCTTCTCTACATCTGGGATTAACCATCCGTGCAGCTTTTCGTTGCGTGTTTGACGGTATTCAAATCGTTAAGCGTGCTTTGGATTTGAGACCATGATCATGGGGGGTTAGGTACCGGGGCATCTCTGTGATTAATGATGCTTTCCTTTCCTAAAAGATGTGACTAATAAAGCAGAGGACCGGTGGAATATAAGAGTGCGCTAATATTCTTTTGGTTAATCCTTTCTTTAGAACCAGAGAGCATAAGCTCCGGTTCCAGATTTTCATGGAAAACAAGAAACCACATAGCACTTTACAGCTCCAGGTTCAGCTCAACATGCACACCTATTTGTTTCATCTTACCTACATTGAGCTCCCACTTTCTAATGACTGTCTAGCATCCACCGATGGTTGTGATACTAACCAACATAAAAAGGGAAAAAGTTACCTTCCTGCGTAACGAAATGAAACCTAAAAAAGGAACTCCACTGTTTATATGGGATCAGCACCAAAATATTATTTAACTATTACAACAATAGACCAACCTAATACAGCTGTTTCTGTAAGTTCCATTCTGAAATTTTCTTGACCAATTATTACTTCACGTTCAAATACTTACTGAAGGGAGTTGCTGTCTCTGACTGTTTCCTCTATTCTTTTTTCAGTGATGACACAGCTAAGAGAAGGACCCTGAAAAGCAAAAGTTTCAAAGAGGTTGGAAAATTTGATGCCTTTGTCCTAGAGAAAAGCTCTGGTTGCAAGTTCCGATCCTTGCAACTTTTGCTCTTCGCTATCATGTCTGCTGCATTTCTGACGCTCCTATACACGCCATCTGTGTACGAGCATCAATTGCAGTCCAGTTCTCAGTGAGTATGCCTATCGAGAAATATCTCATTACGATATTCATTACTACATGCAGAATAGGACTAAACCTTAACATCAATTGCCACTAGGCTCTTGTATAGGTTGAGGTGGAATTATATATGGATCAGAAACTGATTATTACCCTGGAGCTCATTCAGTTCATATGCTTTTCAGGTTTGTCAATGTTGGGTGGATATTTGATAAGACAAGCCCTGATCCACGATATGTATCTTCTATCCGTGTTCAGTGGGAGGATGTATATAGAACTATTGAAAATCTGAATGGTGGTGAACAGAAACTCAAGGTTGGACTCTTAAATTTCAACAGCAGTGAGTTTGGTTCTTGGACACAATTGCTTCCAGAAAGCGATTTTTCAATCATAAGGCTAGAGCATGCTAAGCAAAGCATTACCTGGCAGACTCTCTATCCCGAATGGATTGATGAGGAGGAAGAAACAGAGATACCATCTTGTCCGTCACTTCCAGAGCCTCATTTTCCAAGAGGGACACACTTTGATCTTGTTGCTGTGAAGCTTCCCTGTACCCGAGTGGGGGGTTGGTCAAGAGATATTGCAAGGCTGCATTTGCAGCTGTCAGCAGCAAAATTGGCGGTGACTGCTGGGAGAGGCAATCATGGGGTCCACGTGCTGTTTGTGACTGATTGCCTCCCAATTCCAAATCTCTTCTCTTGCAAGAATCTTGTGAAACATGAAGGCAATGCTTGGCTACACAAGCCTGACTCGAAGGCATTAAGGGAGAAACTTAGACTTCCAGTTGGATCCTGTGAGCTTGCTGTTCCACTCAAAGCAAAAGGTAAGTTGATTGCTGTCTGCAGTTTTCAATAGCTTCCCATCTAAAGATGCTCATTATACCCAGTAACTATATACTTGTATGTCTGAATTTCTAATTAGAATACCAACATTGCTGCAAGCGTTTAGTGTCTAAGAAGAATTGTGGCAGTTGAATTATGTGTATGGTACCATTTCCTGAAATATCATTGCAAGACTGTCTATCTGCTTTATCATAGACATGCATGAGCAACTTTTGTTGGAAAATATCATAATGTATGTCTACACCTTTTAGTTTTTTTCTGAGTAACTTGGAAATTTCTGCTAGATAACACTCATCCTTTCTTTTACAGCACGACTTTACTCGGTAGATAGACGCAGAGAAGCATATGCTACGATACTGCATTCAGCAAGTGAGTATGTCTGTGGTGCAATCACAGCAGCTCAAAGCATTCGCCAAGCAGGATCAACAAGGGACCTTGTTATTCTTGTTGATGACACCATAAGTGACCACCAACGGAAGGGCCTGGAAGCTGCAGGGTGGAAGGTCAGAATAATCCAGAGGATCCGGAATCCAAAGGCCGAGCATGATGCCTACAACGAGTGGAACTACAGCAAATTCCGGCTATGGCAGCTCACAGATTACGACAAGATTATATTCATCGATGCAGATCTCCTCATCCTGAGAAATATTGATTTTCTGTTTGCAATGCCAGAAATCACTGCAACTGGCAACAATGCAACCCTCTTCAACTCTGGTGTCATGGTTATTGAGCCTTCAAACTGCACATTTCAGCTGTTGATGGAGCACATCAATGAGATAACATCGTACAATGGTGGTGACCAAGGGTACCTGAATGAGATATTCACATGGTGGCATCGAATTCCAAAACACATGAACTTCTTGAAGCATTTCTGGGAGGGTGATGAAGAGGAAGTGAAGGTGAAGAAGACTCAGTTGTTTGGCGCTGACCCACCAATCCTCTATGTCCTTCACTATTTAGGCCTCAAACCATGGCTGTGCTTCCGGGACTATGACTGCAACTGGAATGTTCCAATACTGCAGGAGTTTGCCAGTGACGTTGCGCATGCCCGTTGGTGGAAGGTGCACGACAAGATGCCTAAGAAACTTCAGAGCTACTGCCTTCTGAGATCAAGGCAGAAGGCTGGTTTGGAGTGGGATCGGAGACAGGCTGAGAAAGCGAACTTCGCTGATGGGCATTGGCGACGTAACATAACTGATCCGAGGCTGAAAACTTGCTTTGAGAAGTTCTGTTTCTGGGAGAGTATGTTATGGCATTGGGGTGAGACCAACTCAACAAAGAAAAACCCAGCGCCGGCAACGCCTACTGCGAGCTTGTCAAGCTCATGAGATGTGTAGATAGCCCGAGAAATTAGGAACAAACTTCTAAAGCTCCATACATACATAGCAACAGCTTGTAAAGGTAGCTTTGCTTAGGTCTTTCGACACAACTATACCTTGTGTTGGCTGTCATGGCTTCAGCGCGCTCCCGCTGCTTTGATGGCAAACGATTTTTTGGTTTTTGGCTAATAATTCATCAGTATAGGTAAATTTTCTGTTCCAAGACTTGTTTTGTGTTTTGTCAGTTACTTCCATTCAGTGGCGTAGACAGGGGGGGGCTGGGAGGGGCCTGGCACCCCCTAATGTTCTACTAATTCTTCATTATGTAGTTCCAATTTCTACTAATTTTTTATTATGTAGTTAATTATATGTGTTTAATTACTGGTTTGACCTCTTCAAAAAATACAAAGTATATTTCACCTAATGATCCTGCTGATTTCTCAAGTCAAGAATATTATCCTCCCAAAGTGAAGTGGAAAAATATTATCCTACTGATTTCTCAAGTCAAGAAAGAGCTCAATTGGAGTGTCAATTGCCACATTTTTAACTTGATGTATGCAATCATCCAGACCTAAGTGCATTACCATCACTTGCTAATCTAACAAGTGGACCAGTTAAGACCGGTAAAGATTCATATTATCCCATGGTGGACAAGTTGTTAAGATTAGTCTTAACTCTTCCGGTTTCAACTGTAATCACCGAGAGATGTTTTTCAGCTATAAAACTTGCGAAGACGCGACTTTGAAGTACAATGGGAGATGGATTTCTACGAGATTGTTTGGTAATTTATATTGAAAAGGAATTGGCCGCAAAGATTAGTCATGATGGTATTATTAAGGCATATGATTTTGCTGGTAGTTGTAGAGCTAAGTTTAAGTTAATAGAGATGTAATTTTCTTTGCATTGTAATTTGCGAAATATATTACTGTGATATGTGACTATTGGATCGGTAAATCCGGTATAGTTCATTGGTTCTACTCTACTTGTTGTCCATGTTGCCCCCCCTATATCCAATTCCTGGCTCCGCCCCTGCTTCCATTGGCTATTGCTGTGCTGTAGTAGTCTGTAGTTCTTGACGTATGGTGGCTAAACTGCTTCAGTGATCAATCTGGAGTGATGCAACATGGGATTGCTGACCAGCAAACACTGCTTCATTTTGACATGAATATGATAATGTCACTTTTTTATGTTATTCTGAAATTGGATTAGCTCAACTACTGACATCCTAATGCCTGAGCTCAAACGGACCATGCATATAAAGTTACCTGAACCATACGAAATTATTTATGCTTATCTATCCAGCACGGAAGTTCAGATTTGTGCATCGTGTGTTTCTTGCAGGACTAATTTCCAATCAACTGCATTCAAAACACGAGTGATGAGCCCCATCTGTGGGCTTGCATGGTACAGTACCACCTAGCAGCGCAGCATTGAAATGCCCTGCTCCTCAGTGCAGACGTAGAACATGGGTGCATCGAGAGTTTGGCGCACCGCCATTAGAGGTGGATATCCAGCTCGCAGAAGCTCGGTAGACAAAACGGCTTGGCTCGGTAAGCAAACGAGCTAAAATGAAGGCTCAGCTAAACGCTCGAGCTTGGGTAGTTATGCTCGTTATGGTGAGCTTTTTGGACATGGTTGGTCCTGAATCTAATACAGCACAGCAGACAAAGTAGTTTCATTTTGACACCAACATCAGTGATAAAAATATCCGAACACTTGCCGAGAGTGTTAACCGACGACCCGTTAGAGATGCTGCAATTTAGGTGCACACAAAAGCAGATTCACCTAAACAGCACTATTTACATAGCAGTATGTATACAAGCCTAGATAATTAAGCTGTGTGTGTTAGACTGAGAAATTAAATGTGTGTGGAATGTTAATGAGTAGACTGCGTATATAGCAAGTACAGGCAGCTGTAGTGCTGTATTGAGCCGCTATCTCTAAAGACTAAACCATGAAAAACTGGACGGAGCTATCTATTTGCATTTCACCCCAAGAAACCACGTATTCAGGCAGCCATATCTTTTGCTATCGACTGCAATTACGACTGCATACCACAGCGTGAGAATTGTTGTAAACGACCGACAATAGTAGTCAGATTAAGTTAACATAAACTCAGGACCCGGATACCATTAGAAAACTTTGATTTATACTGTACCAACCAGTCAACCATCCGCCGAATCATTGATCACGCATGAAAAAAAATCATAGCTGGATTATCACACTAATCAGTTGACCCCAACATTCCCAGAGAACGCGACAAGTGAAGAAGCATCACCATTGAACCGGTAGTTGCCATCAAATGAATCAATCCACCAAACCCACATCCACTGACGAGATGAATCAGCCCGCACCCGGAGCAAACTCGCAAGCTAATCCCGAGATGCGATCAACTCGCGCGCAATCGAAACAACAACGCAAGCAATGAGAAGAGAGGCGATGGAGTACCGGAGCTAGACGCCGAGGAGGGCGGCAGCGGCGCGGCCTAGGTCGGAGCGCACGGGATTCTCTGACGTTTGCTTCGTAACGTCCGTCCATCCGACGATCAACGGCTCAGATTAATCTAGCGTTTTTTGATTTTTTTTACTTTTAGGTTTTAGTTTTTTAGTTTTATCTTTTTCTAGTTTTTTTCTTTTTTCTTATATTTCTTTATATTATCTGTGTTAAATAACCTATTTTTTAAATAAAAATAACCTATTTTTAAACTTTATATGATCTAAAATGTAGAGAATTTAAACTTTTTGTGTATCTGTGTAGGATGAAACCAATGAGTGATAAACAAATATGTTACTACCGCCATTCCATCGACGAGGGCGAAGACCAAATTGTATAGACTCAAGTGAGAAATAAAATTTGATTGCACGATAAGTAAAAGCTTTCAACTCAATTAAAATATATATAACAGTCTGTAGTACAACAGTGCAATTATCATAGTTCTTGTATAACAAATCAATTTACATTCATTGAGTTACAATTAAAATTGACTTAAATTAAATAAAGATATTACATCTCTTTTTACATTAATAACGACAATACAAATTGTTGTGAATTTACAATTCTCAGTCCCAACCGAATGACTGTCTCACAAACTTAGATAATTGCAACACAACTGCAACTAATTAGAAATTACAGAACTTTATTTACATCGGTAACATCTCATACATGTATATCTTTAATTAGAAGCTACAAAAATCAATTACATGTATCTTATTTCATATAACAATTACGAATCGCCAGACACCTAAAAGAAACGCCGTTTCAACTATGAAATGTGCAAATATAAAGATACCGAAAAAATCGAACAAAAGAAAAGAGTTAAAGGAAAAAATTGCTGCTAGAGCCCTAGAGATTAATTTCGGGCAGAGCAGACCGTTCATAGAGATAGCTGACCGTCCGAGGGCGTTGGCACCTCTCGCAACCATAGGGTGATCACTCGGCGTAAATAAACCTAAGGTATATTTAAAATAGCATAGCTACCAGCCAGCTGCCCAATCACCAAAATAACCCTCATACATCCACACGGCAATATGAGAGTCAACACAACCCTTCTAGACGCCTCAGTCACAGTGAGGGGCAGCAGGACAATCGAGAAGGCACTACACGATATCCAGCACAGCACAACAGAGTAACAAAGCCACGACACCCCGGAAGGCACCAGAGTACAGTGAAACACGTAGGGGAATAAGAGTGAAGCCAGCAAGGCAAGGAGAAGCAAAACTTCAATTGGACACTAATACCACCAGCACAACACACCAGCAAAACCAAGCCTTCGCCACAGCCGAAGCCCACCTCTTGCCCCACACCATCTCCCAAACCAACCGAGAGCAAGAGGGAGGAGCTCGGTTGCGGGTGCTAGGATGAGGAGCCACAAGCGATTGGGAACGACAGCATTAGGAGGCGGCGGCCACCATCTTCCCAAGCAAGAGCCAGCACAACCACCACGGTAAAGCGGCCACCACAACCTTTTTCATCCCCACCGCGAATCCAGCCGACAACCATCCGACGAAGGTACCCCAGCATCCATTCTCAGTAATAGCAACAAGTTCTTAAGATTAAATCATGCAAAACCGTAGCCAACCAGCAATCAATAGAATGACATAGTATCACTAGGGCATCACCTAGACACCCAGAGTATATGTGCATAAGGGAAAGGAGTAGAGAGAAAGAATGTTTACCGTATACGAAGATCGGCGGCGACGCACTACCATCGGCTTAACCCACGCACCTGACAGCCACCGCGCACTCCCCAGGCGTGCGGGTGGCTTCGAGCTCCGCCATGACTAGCCAAGGCAGCTCACCTCCATGCTTATCACATCTTGAGCTAAAAATTGAATCAAATCAAAATAATAAACAAGCTCAACCATAAAACAGAGATTGTAATGAGAAGGGGGCACGGGGAAACCGCATCCGGACAAGGAGGAGTTAGATCTGGGCCTTAGGCCACAGATCTAGAGGCCGGAGAACGTGCTAGTGGCGGAGGTAGGCCACAGATCTGGAGGCCGGAGAACGTGCTAGTGGCGGAGGTGGCACGAGGAGCCGGCGGTGGGCGGAGGCACAGCGACCGGGTTAGGCAGGCGTGAGGGACGGCCAAGATGCAGCTCGGCGATGAGGGGCCGAGAGGGAATCGGCGGCGCTAGCCGAGAGGGTGACCACGGGAGGAGGCAGCGGCAGCGAGACCGGGAGGAGACATGAGGACGGCGGAGCAGCGGATCGAAGCCGAGCCAAAGGAGGAGACGTCGGGCCGGGAGTCAGCGGCGGAGACGCCAGAGCCGGGGAGAGGCCGAGGAGGCACGGCGCCGCAGAGCTGGAGGCGCGGCGCCGGGATTCGATCTAGATCAGGCGTGAGGCGAGGAGAAGAGCCAGGGGGAGGGAAAAAGAAAAGAGAAGAGGTGAGGGGGATTGGCCGGGTGAGAAAAGAAAAGAGGGAGGAAGAAAAAGAAAAAGAAAAAGGGAGGAAGAAGGAGAAAAGAGAGAGAAAGAGAGGAGAAACGTGCGTATAATAAAAATTTGTCTTCGTAAGTATTTAACTCCAAGTAACCCATTACAGATTAAGCTACTCGATATCATTATGCTATTCATGTTAAATTATAAAATATCACTAATCAATATTTACGACTACCGAAACTTAATTAAGGGCTGTCAGTAGATTAAAAGTTGGCGCGTATCGATTGAATTGGTACATTGTTGTTTAAATCATTTGATCTCCTAATTAAATACCTACTTAACCCTGTTGGTAGTATAAACTTGTGAAACTTCACTAATAAATATTCATGATCGTTGTAAATAAACCAAGTGCGTCAATGGATTAAAACTGGCCCGCGTGTATATTAAAATATGTGTATTATTGTTTAAACCGCTCCATGGCATATTTAATTACTTAGAAAATTTGGTCAGTAGTATTTAAATTATAGAAATCCACCCCTGATTACCTCGGATCATTAGAACAAATTAATTGCGGTCCAACGATTTAAAAGATACACGTCGATTAAACTTGTACGCGTACGGACTAAATTAAGTATTGTAGTCTAGACCATTTTGTTGCGAGTTTAAATACCCAGATAGTTTGATTAAGTCCATCTAAATAGTAGAAAACCATTAATCGGTATTTACAATGATTAGAATAAATGAATTGCCATCTGTAGATTAAAATGTGGCGTGTACCGATTTAACTGATGCATTGCCAATTAAATCATTCAGGGGTGTAATTAAATACCTAATTAATCTGGATAGTGTTAAATTATAGTAATTCCATAGTAAATATTGTGGGATATTAAAAATAAATTAAGTGATGCTCATAGGCTGAAAATTGCATTGTAGAAATCCACTAATAAGTATTCTAAATTACTAGAATAAATTCATAGCCGTTAAAAAATTTAAAACTGTTTACGACGATTAGAATAGCACGCGTTGATTTAACATAGTACGCATTGATTTAAGATTATGCGTAGCGATTAAAATTATACGCGGCGATTTAAATAGCAGTTAAGCTGTAAAAATATTTTAAGTGATTAAAGTAAAATTTATGAATCCCATAAGGACGCCTGAGTACAGTTTAATTAAGAAATTAAGTAATTAATTAATTAAAACTATTTTCCTTTGGATTTGTAATTTAGCTCGTCATGCACGTACTAGTTACGAGACAGGAACCGATACAAAGGAGGAAGAATTTATTTGAGTAACCTTAAGACCTAAAATGAATTAGAGGTGAATAAATACATACACACTTATGATAAATTAAATAGGTATAATTACATACGTAAAATCGGTTAGGAATAATGTTCGATGTTATACTTGTACGTGCATCTAGTTAATTCCGTGTAATCGAACAATTTCTAGGAATCAACAAAATATCGGGCATACCTACTAAATAAATCATATCTCATAAAGTTAGTACGATGATGTCAAACGACGAGTAGTGTATCGAAATTAATCTTGACTACCACGATTAGGTTAAATTGAGTGAAGCCTTACCCTAGGAGCATAAGCACATCGACACCATGTATTTTATTATAATTTCATAAATTAAGTCGTAGCCGACGTATTTAATCGCAGGCGACAGTCCAAGCTACGGGAACGACTTCACCTGATCCTACTTGAATCCGAATATACGGTTAAAGTCCAGGCAAGCATTCCTTTAAACAACTATTCTGCGTATATTCCATAAAACAAGTATTTCTATATTGATTCAATATCACCTTGCATCAAAACTTTGAAAACTATTTAACTCAAGAAAAGGTTATAAGAAAGAAGACCAAGGAAAGAGATAGATGGCAATTGACGGAGCAGTTGGCCACTTAGATCAATTAAGAAGGAGGGCAGAGGTTGCCTTGGCAAGTGACAAAGAGACAGGTTTGGGTCCTCTGCATAAGAATAGAATGTAAGGAATCACAAACTTCATCTGTGTGAACAGACCATACCAAAACGTATCAACCAACATCCTATTCGAGGACGGACAAACTAGTAACTCTATGTATTATATTCTCCATATGGGTAAGTATTAATTAGGGGAAGAACCCACAAAATTCGGGCTAGTCTTTGGGTGCTTGGGTGGGATCCACACCGTAGGAACCCGAACGGTAAGTAGGCCGGCTGGGGGGGGCGGATCGCAAGAACCCAGAATTGGTCAGATACCAGAAGCGGGGTACGTGAAGGCAATATATTACGCATTTGGGTGTTGGGCGAGGGTCAGAAGCCACTCCAGCCAACAGCTATGTTGCTTTCGGTGGGTCTAAGTGAGGATGGCACACCGCTCCAGGTTGCCGCTTGTGAGTAACTAGGTGGAGATATAATATACTGAGTTAGATGTCAAAGTATTGTACTCTGATCTGGGCAACGCATCTAAGGAAATGCGGAGATCTAGGAGCCACCAGGATCAGAGTGGTGATGGGTAAAGTGATACAAGCTTGTGTAATGCTATGCAAATCATGAATTCATGCCTGCCTTCGGGAAAAAAGAATTACAGAAACTTATACGGGTTTTTACTGTTCATACAAATGTTCAGTAGTATTCTAAATTAATAATCTAGAATTCTTTCAAAACGTAACAACCAAACCTTATTTTCTATAAACCATGGGAAAGACTGAGGAAGGAAAAGAGAATAAGAATGAGCAAGAGATTGAGGATAGGAATGGATTTTTCTAAAAGTGTGGAAGATAAGCATTCCGTGTATTTTGCTAATAACACTTGCTGAGTACTTCTATACTCACCCTTACTATTATCTTCTCTTGTTTAGGAGTATGTCAGTTCAGAGAATAGCTAAGGTCAGGTGGAATCTACCTGGATGGAATACCATGGACTCGGACTACAATGAGTACAAGACGGACACCTCGTGTGGAGGTTGGGTGAAGTAGGCAACAGTTAGAAAACGTCACTGGTGAAACCGAGTACGATTGGACGTAGTTCTATTGTCTTCGCTTTTGAATAGAAGGTAGTTAGAATTTTTTTCTTTTCTGAACATTGTGATATTCGAGTCCTTGAGGTTTTGTAATAAACTTTAGTCCTACGTGACGATATTCTTGTAATATTATGTTGTGTCTCTAATTATTGTTCTGCTGTAATACTTTGATAGACTTATTATTCGTTAAAATAATGCTCTTATTAGATTTTATCTCACGATAAAAATACGGATCGTCAAAGAGACAATGGAAAAGCGTTGCACAGCTAACCAGTACAATGCTGCCGGTAGCCCGGTACCATGCTTTGCACAAAGTCTAAGGTGACAGTACGATCATGCACTAGAACTAGTACAGCTATTGAGAAAACGGGTTCAGAGGCAGAGGCGTACACGGGGTGGTGTGGTACCCCACGGTGTCCCTTGTTTGGCGAGCACGAGAGGGATGAGGCCATCGAATGCCATCCTCGCAGCAGCTGCGGGCCCGGCCCCTTGTCAGTGACCACGCATGGCATGGACATACTCAGTGCCCTAGGCTAGACCACAGGCCGGACACGCCACGCGTCCATGTATCGTGCATTTGTCGGCGAGCGAGATGCCAGCTTTTGGGTTTTGACCAGGCAGGCGAACAAAGGTCAGGCCTTGGCCGGCGTCGTCTTGTACTCCAGTGTACGCTCGTCGCCACCTGTCAAGCCGCATGCCGGAGCCAACCCGGAGGGCGGCCTCCGCATTGGCACGTACGGATCTTGGGCGGATGACGAGGGGATGCCGCGGGGTGGTTGGCATCTCGCCGTCACGCCGCGGGGTGTGGCGGTGCCGCGGCACCAACAACGAGTCCGCGGTTGCGAGGCAAGTGCCGCTCTCGGCGGCGGCGGGTTCAGAAATCTGAAATCTCAGATCGGACTCGGAGCGGTTTTCTCGTAAAAAAACGGCGGGGTGTGTCGGTGGTCGCGGTTGTCTGTCGCTGGCTCGCTGCCGTCGGCGCGGGTGGGCCGGAGGTATGTATTCTGCTTGTTTGCTGCGTGGGCCGATCCTCAGAAGAGCCGAGCAGGCAGCAGCTGTCCTGTGGGCTAAACCCAAAGCCTGATTGACAAGTCGAAAGTGACGGTTTCCTGTTCAATGGTTCGGTGAAGGCCCCTAATGTCCGCAAAACCTTGGTAAGCGACTCTTTTTTTTTTTTTTTTTTGAGGAGAGACCTCTGGAACCTTCTGCACGTCTCGTTTTAAAGGCAGTAGGTCTGTTCTTTCGGTTTATGTCTCGTAGATTTTCTTACACAAATAAATAGAATAATTTTTTTATTTAGAAATAATTTATTGAGATAGTCTTTTAAAAGCGACTTATCGATTTTTAGTTTGTTCATATGAGCACTCATACTAGGACCAAAAACTATAAGCCGCAATCCAAAAGGACAGACTCATTGACCATCAGCTTGTCGCCCATATATGGCCCATTCATTTTAGCTTTTCAGCCTATTTTTAGGTCAATTTATTACAATAATCACTATTTATTAGACTAATAAGTTATATCTAAAAATTATAAATTATAGCTCAAAAGAACACTTTTGCAGTTTCCGCTCCTCCACCCCAGGTGTAATGGACGGCCTGCGAATGCGCAGTCCTGTCTAAAGCTTGTTGTTCTCTTTCAGGACAGGTTTAGGGGCTCTTTGGATTGAAGGAAAAGCAAAGATAATTTGGAGGAATCTATTTGAAAGGGAAAGAAAATCCCATGTGGGTCATTTGGTTCAAAGGAAAGGCCATGCGAGTTCCTTTGAAATTCCTATGGAATGTTGTACTTTCATGGAAATTTTGAAGGAAAACAAACATCCGCTCAAACTAGTTGGAAATTCTCAGTCTATGACAACCATGCCAATCATCAGACTTTTTGTATTTTTTCTGTGGTCCAACCAAATAGCAGTTGTCACATATTCATATGTTTCTACTTCACGTAGGATTGAACAAGCCATGACATCCAATTCCCACGTTTTTTCTATTCATGTGCTTCTCGTTTTCAACATTCCAAACATGCCCTTGACTCGATCCCTCGGCAATTCGTCATTGATAGGGATTCTAGCGGAACGGATAATTTTAATTCGTCCGACCGATCGAAAGTTTGCGGAACGAATATAGAAGTGGTAGATGTGTATCCGGCACTATCCGTATCCGACTCCTACTCCAAGGAAAAATATGGAATATGATACGAGATACGTGATATCCGTCCGTATATATCCGTATGACAAGTGATATGAGGAGTCTGTTGCATAGGAACAAGATAACATATAGGTAAATTATCGCATCTAAACAGACGGGAGTGCCGAGTGTTCTTCCTTCAATATCCTAATAATTAGTCTCTCTATGTTCGCTCTGATTGTACCATATTGTCCAATGTTCTGTGCAAAGAAGCGGATAATTTTCGTCCGACCGACCGTCCGAAAGATTATGAAATGGATACGAAATGGAGAAACAGATATCCGGCATTATCGGTATCCGACTCCAACTCCAAGGAAAAAATATGGAATAAGATACATGATAAACGATATCCGTTCGTATCCACTCCGATTGCACCCCTAGTCATGATACTCTTCTATAAGCACGCTTGGTATTAATGGCATTGAACTCGTTGGATGCGTGAATAAATGTCTCGCTCATTTCAGTTTGACTTTTTGGCTTCTGGTTTATTTTTCACTATTTTTAAATTTCATGTTTTCTAGCTTTTGAGCTTTTTTGCCTGTTATTTTTTCCCCTGTATTCGTTTGCATTATCCGTGATGGGCTAACATGTTTTTTCATTATTATTTTTTAAAAATTTAGTTACGCCAAATAAGTCACCATCAGCTACAGTGTAATTTCAGTCAGCTACAGTGCAATTTCAGCTATAAGCTAGCTTATTTTAGCCCAACTGAGCGGCGCCAAAGTCAATAGTAGAGACAATTGTTATAGTCCTAGGACTACTCTCAGGACCCGTACGACCACTTATAGTTGCTACGACCACTCTCTGCAGCTGTACGACCACGTTGAATAGGCCACGACCTCCTCCTGTGCCGTTACGATCGCTCTGTTGGTTCTCTGACCACCCTGACAGTCGTTACGACCACGTTGTGACCTCTCCGATCACTCCTCGTTGCTTCGACCACGTAGTCGTAACTTCAGCTGAAGTTACGACCACGTTCACCGCCGCTGCGCTGCACTTCCTTCGACCACGTAGTAGGCTTTATCGACTGCTGTAGTCGTAACGCTTTACGACCACTCCTTCCTGATGTGTGACCGTAGTCGTAACTCGTTACGACCACGATGTAGATTCGATCACTGTGGTCGTAATTCGGTTACGACCACGTCTACCAGCACGCTCAATACTCGACAATTTTCCCCGGAGCCAAACCGCTCATTCTCTTCTTTATTTCTCTGTACTTGATCACACCAATCGCTTTCGATCACACCGATCGCCTTGGCTTCTCTGCGATTACACCAACCGCCTGCGATCACACTGATCGCCCTTTGATCTACGATCACACCGATCGCCTACGATCACATCGATCGTCGTCTGTTCTGCGATCACAGCGATCGCCCTCGTGCTCGACACCTCCTCTCGACTACATTGCCTCCTCTCGACTATATTGCTCTGCTTTTACGACTCCGAGAAGGACTCGCAGTCTGACTCGCACTAGGACTCGACAACGACACTGACTCGGATACAAAGTCGTACTCGACTACGACCACACGGAATAGACTTAAAAACGGAAACACGACTTGAACTCAGACACAGACTCGACAATGACGAGTACAACTTCTATGACTAGAAATAAGATTATTCTAACAACAATGATTAATAACCGCAGTATCTTAACACTCGAGGACGTAGCCTACCTAGACGGTGATGATCTTCTTAAAAATGCGAACGTTTTCTATGTACAACCGGGTGGTGATCCAACAATCCTTGCCCAATTTGGTATAATAGCTCGTATGATGATGGGCCTGTTCTTTTCCTCCGAAGCCGGTGACTTTTGGTTTTTGCTACAGTACCTAACTTTTAAATAGAGTATTTTCTCAAGACGGGATCTACAGGTTAAACGATCTACACGTTAAAAGCCCAACATCTGTACTTGCCAAAATCGCAAGTGAGTATCTATCTCTCCATAATCTGTACCGTAAACAGCCAAAATTCAAAAATTTCAGCCAAAAGCCATAAACCGCAGCCGAAAAGAATAGGCCCATCGTGTTGTGATTTCTTAGTTCAAGATGGGTTCTCGGCCGGTACACAGCTGCCCTCTTATCACGTTCTCACCGACGATATGTTTATTCACGCAGGCTTTCGATCTTCAGGAACGGCTTCCACTTCCGGAGCGAAAGAAACGGACATAAAGCGCGCGCATGATGGTTCAGTTCAGTGGTTCTAGTAGATCAATTTAATGAAGTCATTGCATATTCGGTACTATAGCAACTTTTTTATCTTCAAATTTGACCTTCTTAACGTATGAATTTTTAATTTTGACTTCTCTATAACCACGAAAGTAGTGGCAGATGATATGTATCACCTGCCGAACTAGCTAGCCAATCACTAAATTAGTATAAGCATGCTTTAATTAGTGTAAAGTATGCTTAATTAGTATAAGCATGCTTTAATTAGTGTAAAGGATGCTTTAATTAGTGTAAAGCATAACCATTAAAGTGCCGTGTCGAGGGCTATCGGGTTGGATAGCTCGGTGATGCTACAGTGATGACACTCTCTTGCAGACCTAGGGTAGTGCGGTGCGAGTGCGACAACTACCAAACTTGGGAGAGAAGCTATTTGCAAAAACGAATATACAAAGATTAAATCTAAAAATACGCGGAGAATAAAAATTTAGTTAGTAACAGTAGCAGCTCTCCGTACAAACATTCTGGAATTTTGTTTACAAATATTCTATTTTTTATTCGAAATAACAAAAATATACCCACAACAACATTTTTTTTACAGAAATAGGCTCCAGTCGTCCGACCGTTGGACGACTAGAGCCTATTGCCCAATGGCCAGGCAACAACAACCATTGGACAACTGGAGCCTATCGCCCAACGACCAAGCAACAACAACGTTATCTGCAAGCCGTTGGGCGACTGGAACCTGTCGCCTAGCCACAGGGCGACAGCATGTAGAGTCGCCCACCCATAGGGCGACTGCAAATAGCATGCTGCTCCATCTCGTGGATTTTGTAGATTTTATGAATTTTGTAATCATAATTTGAAGATAATCTGGTGGATTTGTAATAAAAGTTTATGATCGTTGTATGTTGTTGGAGCGTAAAAAATTTGTGAAACTTTTTTTAAGAACGGTTGAACTTAGAACGGTAAGTGATATTGTGATGTTACTGAGAATTCGTACACGAAGAAAAACTGGTATGTTAATATTGTTGGATGACTTGCTATGTGAATAATTGAATGTGAAAAGGCGAGGAAATAAGCTTGTCTGAATTTAAATAGACATCATAATATAAGGCGTAGGAACAACTATCTTCTCCATCGTAGAATAAGCCACCATGACAGACGCTGAGGGGCTAGTCGAATATGGGTCACCAAAGGAGGACCTTCCGCTCGAATGGAAGGAGGATTTTGGCGTTACGTACCGTTTGTTGCCGAACAGGACGCGGTGGTGCAGGTGGCAGAAAGCCATACGGATGGCGGTCGATATTTCTTTCGATGCCCGTACTCCGGGATACAAGTAGGCACTCGTCTATTTTGTAGTACTACTAATATAGTTTCCATGTTAACGTTTCTTTGTAGCAGATGGATAAATGTGACTTCGTGCGATAGATTGATCCTCCCCATGAACGGTGTGTTGCGAGGTACGTGCATACGTTGTAGGAGCAAATCACTGATTTGGAGGCATGGATTGGAAGTCTTGAAGAGCAAAACAATGACCTCCGTCAGCAGATGGAGCGTGAGAGGGGCAACGAGGATGCCATCAACATAGGAAATTTGTACAACCCAACATGCTGCTGCGCAAACCCTAGTATATGTGCTTACCACTACAACGACGGGCAGCCACGTCCGAGGCGACCTCCTCAGCAACACTTCATGTGGGTACCATGAGGCTCCTTCCACCTGTAGACAACGATGTGTATGGTCGCACAGTTGTATTCTGGCTTGTTGTTCGAAATATTTTTCAATGTTGTTAAACATGTAATCAAATGGTTCGTAGGTGGCTATGGTTGCCATCAATGCAGTTCACTATTCGCATACGACCCCGCTTGGCCATCCTCCGCTGCAACGGGTGAAAACACCCTGACAACGTAAGACGATCAGGAGACCGTCGCGCACGCCCCTAAGCTGGTGGAGTGGACTGCACCATCGCTTGTGTGGCCACCGGTGCACCGGTGAGGACATTCCCAGAGAGAACCTCTGGCGGTGCGGCCCGAGATGCAGAGCCCGACGCCTGGCTAGGCTAGTCTGAAAAGTACTGGTCCGCGTCGTCCGGGCCCGGGGAAACCCCCCATCGCTGCTCGAGGAAGACAAGATATGCAATACAAATAACGTTAGTTCATGAGATAAAGCATTGGGATAAAACCGACAAGAGGCAAAGCATACCCTCAGTTGGCGCCATCGCGTCTGGAGGAGGGATGTACCACACGGAGTACGCCCCTGCGTGGGGAAGCCGGAGATGTACGAATGACACGCAAACAATTGCCCTAGTGGTGTACGAGGCCATCCCCAGGCTGACCCCCCAGCCTCGTCCGACTGAGGGGGTGTAGGACATGCCCACGTAGAACCTCCCGTGTGGTGCCATGCCGCTCGGGGCGGCACCGGTGGACGAACCGTCTGTGCACTAGGCGTGGGGACCGCTGGTAGCTTCGTGTAGGACAACCGGGATACCACATGTCTACCCCAGACCTTCACATGACGCCAAGCGCTCAACGACTCCTCCGGTGTCACCTTCGCACCACTGGCGATCCTATCCACCATGCTGTGAGACTCCCTCCAAATCGCAGCACCAACGTCAGCCCGTAGGAAAAACACGAAACGGTCAATCATCTCAGCGACATTGCCATTAGGGAATATTTAAAAATTACATGTAACGTACCGCGATGTGAGCGTCCCACGCGAGGTGTGCGGGGTACATGTCTGTTGGTGCGACGATGTGTGCTGTGGGTTGGTCAACGACATGTACGAGCCTGATACGTGTGTGAGGCTGGTACCAGCACAGGTACTCCGCGTAGTCGCTGCTATCATATGTGCGGTCCTCCTCCACGCAGTCATCAAACGCACCCTCCCACTGCGCAGTACACCCCTCCATCTTCACCGTCTAGTCCGTGCCGTGTTTTACTTCCTTTCTAGAGTGGCTGCTTATAGGACCATTTCGTTAGTACTTACCAAACGGGAAGCGCGATGCAGCCAGTCAACGTGCTCGTCCAACAGGCCGTAAGGCCAGTCTGACCCACGAAGATCACAAGTCACACCTGCAAAGTGAATTCAAGTTAGCATTTATACGAAAATAAAAAACATCGCATGTAAAAAAATAGTAAATAAACAGAACAATACTAAGCTACCAGCATGACACCAACTACATTACTGCAAAGGGGGATGTAACATAGCAATTACACAAATGGTACATGAAACATACGATACATTTAGTACGACATTCCACACGTCAAAAGTGCCAACTAACTAAATACAGTTTACAATGGAAATTTATTTGTAGTCTCCAACTAGTAGTAGAAACCATACCGTTAGGCCTACTGATCAGCACATACGTTGCATCGTCTAGCTGTGTGCCCCTCCTGACCGCATCGCCCGCAACGTGCACCAGATGCTCTGGCTTGCACTTCGCCCATACCATTTCTAATACACCGGCTCTATCGCCGACCCTTCCCACCATTCAACATGTTAACATCTGGAATTCAGGCCCTCCCTGCAATATCCAAGGTGGCGAAATTCCCCACAACCCTGAACCCCTTGAGCTCCCCACACCACACATGTAGTACCCTGTCATTCAAGAAGTATTCCGACACGAAGTTCGAAGGATCCATGCCCACGATACCGCATGCAGCGAGGACATGAGAGCATCGCTTATGTAACAGCTTCAGGTTATTGCACTTGCAGCTAGATTCATTTGTATGATCTCCGAGGCATACCTCGTGGGTAGCAAGGGAACGAGCCGTCCCAAATCTGGCTCTATCACAGAGTACCACGTCGAAACGATGATCCCTGTTGCTCAGGATGTGCACTGTGTGAATTGGCCTTTCTGTGCCTTCGTCTCTATGTATGCCGTAATTTTCGATGAGTATAATGCTTGGGGGTTGACCGCATGAAGTGCGGCATTCGTGTCATCTCCGTGAAGTAGCCGATTGTGTTGTGCAGAACACCTTCCATGGTGGTGACGAGGGTATGAGAACAAAGGCCCCTGAAAACCCAATTGTAAATCTCTGCAAGGTTAGTCGTCATTATGTCGTACCTTGTGTTGTCCGTGTCGTGCAACAACTACCACTTCTCCAATGGTTCTCCCTCGATTCACTACGAGAATCACTTGATGTTTCGTGAGCTCCTCGATGTTAGGCTCATCGAGTGCTGCCAAGCATTTCGGTTGTACCACCCCAGGCATGACCGGCCCCTTGCTCCTCTTGTTGACGTACTTCCTATTGTGCTCGTCTAATAACGCCCATAAAGGTTCAAATTTTCTTCGTTGGTTCTGCATAGCAAGCCTCTTGAATAGCTTCATCAACAGTTGTTTCGAGAACTGCTTGAAATTTTTCGCCCCTAAGTGACGAATGCACCATCTGTTCCTCATATCTGGCCAAGAAAAGGGCTCCTCGAGGTCTTCCTGATGTTTTCTTATGGCCTTTACAATCCCGACGTGGAGATCACGGATTACGCACACACCAGGACGAACGCTGACAACTCCAACCCTGACATGTCTGAGGAACCACAACCAGCTTTCATAATTCTCACTTTCCAAATATGCGATGGCCAGTGGTAATATTTGGTTGTTGCCGTGAACACCTATGGCTGTCAGGATCTTTCTCTTGTATTTGCCGATCAAAAATGTCCCGTCAACTGAGATCACCGGAAGCATGTGCCTGAATGCCTCGATGCAAGCACCAAATGCTAAGAAGGTCCTCTGCAACAACGCATATCCCGGCGGTCTTGTGGAAGGCTTGTCCTGCACAGCGATATACGTTCTTGGGTTCCTGTCCTGCAACACCTTGAGCATATGAGGAGGATTGTCGTACGCCACCTCGAAAGACCCGTAATATTTTTCCAACACTTTCTGCTTCACGCGCGATGCCTTCGCGTAGCTAATCTTGTATTTGAATTTCTTCCCGATAGCTACCACGATGTATGTGGCCTCTATGTCTTTCTTCTTCACTATCTCTCCATACATCAAATTGGCTATAAAGTCGGATGTTAGGTTACAATGCCTCACCAAAACACTACTGAGAATGCAAGAGTGCGGCTCCACCTCCGACACAATCCAGCGAGTCTCATACTTGGTCTACGTGCGTGCACCCTCCAAGGACAACCGGCCTGATCACACTTTACGATGTACTACTCCTGGCTAGATTTCACGACCCGAAAAGTCTGCTGCATTGAAAGGACCCACAGCTTGATGGCTTTCTGTAGCGATGTCTTCTCAGCAAACATTGAATGCAACCGGACCTCTGTCTCATGATACTCCCATGGTGTTTCGTGCTCGTCATGTGTGAAAACACCCTCAGCATCAAACTAGTTCCATTCTTGTGGGATGAGAGCTTCATCCTCATCCGAACTGTCCTCGTCGTCCTCATGTACAGCTTCCTCCTTAGCCCATGCTGTCTGGTTATCACACTCCATTTGCTGCACTATGTACTCAATATTCTCCCCTTCATCGGCTTGTCCTGTTCCCTCGCCAGGGCGTGACCATTCTACCTCTCCTCCATGTACTGCATCGGCCTCGTCACGAGCATCTTCCTTCTCTTCGCCAACATGCGGGCCG
The DNA here is from genome assembly GCA_036346245.1 of Bonia amplexicaulis. Taxonomy (NCBI): domain Eukaryota; kingdom Viridiplantae; phylum Streptophyta; class Magnoliopsida; order Poales; family Poaceae; genus Bonia; species Bonia amplexicaulis. The sequence continues at coordinate 4,932,638 of CM070736.1, read as the reverse complement.
CCCGAGCTACTTGCACCTCCCGGAGCAAGGCCGTACGCACGACCTTGCATAGCTTCTTATGGGCATGTTTGCACAGGCAGCACACACTCGTATCCACGGCGTCGGAGCCCTTACACAAACCCCTTCCACGTAACAATGCACAACAATGTTCTCAACTCCCATCTGATGTTCGTGGGAGACCGGCTCTAAAGCCCTTGTACGACGACGCTGCACACCTCGGGGTCCAATGAAAAACTCTAGGTAAGCCAATGGATCACATCTGAGGTACGAGCATTCTCGTCGTCCGGGTGTAGTATAGTAGCTTGCGGAAAACCACTCAAATCCACACCATTCGGACCTTCACGAACGGTTCTATCACCGTAATGCACTCTCAATGTAGTGGGTATCGATATTGCTGATGTCTGTCTGCATATATGTTTTAATTTTACAACATGTCAAATCGCATCGCACACTACGAAAGTACTAGCGTACTACAATTCATATTTCACCGATCATTCGCCTGTCGTAACCAACTACACTAACCTCGTAGTATAAACTTCCTATCGGCACTCCACGCACCGACGCCGCACTTTTCTCGCTACTCGAGCTGTCCCCTATATGAAACAATTCCTAATGGTTTCGATAATTTACATTGCATATCGATTTAAATGCCTATATACCAGATATAATGGTACACACGTTTTTCAACGTACTAACAACATTACATTCATTTGTATTTAATCATAAATAATATGTATTATTGTTTTTTACATATCAAATTATGAAATTCTAACATAAATATTTACTGAATTTCTACGGACGATTAATTTGTATGTAACAGTGACTGAATTTTCTACAACTATAATTTTGTATGCATGCCAATTTGCTAACGATGCTAATTTTGTAAAACCATGTTCACTAAATTATACACAACTATATGCTTCTATGGCTGCTAATTTCCTAAAACTACGTTAACTAAAATTTTTGTACCAAAAATTGAACTATTTCTATGTACATCTACAATTTTCTACTAATACTAACAATTATATACAACATTGTAAATACAAAAAACAATATCTACAATTGTTTCTTCCTCTTCTCTCCGCTTCTACGGTCGCTAATTTCCTAAAACTACATTAACTAAATTTTCTATACAAAAATTGAACTATTTCTATTTATATCTACAATTTTCTACTAACACTAACAATAAATAATATATGTACTGCATATACAACATTGCAAATATAAAAAAATACCTTCTTCCTCTCCTCTCCTTCCCTCCTCCTTCCTCTCCTCTGCTCCTTCTCCTCTCCCTCTGCTTTTCTCTCCTCCCTCTCCTCCCCTCCCTCTCCTTTTCTCTTTTCTTTTCTTTCCTCTCCTCCTCTCCTCGATCGTCTTCTCTTCTTCTTTCTGTTTCTGTTGAGCGGCGGCGGCTGAGCGGCCTCAGCTTTTAACCCCTTTCTAGTCGCCTGGCCGTTGGGCGACAGTAGTTGCAATCTCTCAACAGTCGGGTGACTGCAATAATTTGCCCAACGACCGGTGGATTGCTTGCGTGTCGCCTGGTCGTTGGGCGATAGTCTCCAGTCGCCTAACAGTTTACGACTGGATCCTATTTCTATAAAAAAATATTATCGTGGGTATATTTTCTGTTATTTTAAATAAAAAATAGAACATTCGTAAAAAAAATCAACATTCTGGCTTTCTCTTCTTTACGTGGACCCGTGAGTCATGGCGCACCAATATATGCATGCTGAAGTGGGTGGGCAGGGCGACCCACGACCGGCCATGAACTCAACTCCGAAGTTGGTTGGGTCGCAGGGCGGTGCTGCACAATTGCACGTACGGAGGCGAAGAGCGTAGTGAAAGGACGAGGCTAGTGATGGACCACCACAAATGAAGCTAGGAAACCGCACGCCGAGCCTAGATATGCTGGACTTCTTCACGCTCTGCCATTGGCCCAACTGCACTGCCATTCTTCCAAGCCACTCTTGTGGCCACATTTATCTTGTCGCGGTGTTGCCTGCCCAAATGGGAATTCATAATATTTTTAGCTCGCTTTTGCTAGAGTTGGCGGTCCTCGTGCTAAACAGCAAAAGTTTATTAGTGGATCTTTCACCAATCATCATCGATCAAGATAGGTTTCCCACTCTTTCACTTGCATTAGGCACAATCGCATTTGCATAACCGCATCACTCTACATCAGTGGCGCCATCTCGATCTGTTCACCAGCTTCCTTCGGTTTGTACTAATACTACTGTACTTTGGGTATCCACCTGTCTCCCTGTATGAAGTTGGCGACGCTGTACACGTCGACGTGGTCCTTGGGCACCTGGCTGCTCCACGCCACCCTCCGGCTGGCGTCGCGGCCACCGGGGCCTGCGCTGTCGTACTCGCCGTAGTAGAGCGTCTTGAGGGCGAAGTCGCCGCTCCACGCCATCCACCCCTGCGGCTGCACGATCTCGGCGAGCGTGCAGCCGACGAACACCGTGCGCGAGTACTCCTTCCACGGCCGGCCCAGGTACACGCGGTGCACGTCGGGCTTCTGGCGGTACAGCGCCAGGTACTCCTCGCTGCCGTTCACGACGCAGCCGCGGAGCACGATCCCCGTGGGCTGCGCCGGGTCGGTGCGGCCCTGCGCCGTGACGGCGTCGTTCTCGCCCTTCTCCGGGTGCAGCTGCCGGGGCAGGACGAGGAGGGTGCTGTCGTGGAGCACGGTGGCCGAGTTGCCGAACACGAAGTCCACCGTGCCGGAGACGCGGCACCGGGTGTAGAACTGCCGCATGGCGTGCGCGTAGAGCGTGTCCTGGTGGCCCAGGAGCTCCACGGTGTCCAGCACCGTGCGGTCGCCCGTCGAGCGGAAGGCCACCGCCTGGTGCGCGTCCGGCCCCGCCGTGTTGGCGATCGTCAGGTCGCGCGCCATGAAACCGTCAGCGAGCACACCTGAAAACAAAATTAACGTCAGTTAACATGCGCTCGGCAACGTAAAATTTACAGCAAGATCACCGTGGCGAACTAGAAAATCACGGCTCGTGACATATCGATTGCAGGATAAAGTAAAAACGGCGGATCGGGACGCACTTTTTTTCTCGGTGAATTTACTAGTCGAAGGACCATGTCTGCAGGCTAGGTGCCGCTTGTTTGAGTGTTTTAGCTGAAATAAGTTGATTTATGGCTAAAATTATATTGTAACTAACTAAAATTACACTGTAGTTAATGGTAGTTTATTTGGTATAACTAAATTTAAAAAATAAAAAACAGATTAGCCTATCACAAATAATACACATGAATACGAAAAAATCGGCAAAAAAAGATAAACAAAAAAATAAAAAGACAAAAAAGATGAATTTTAAAAATAATAAAAAATAAGTGAGAAGCTACGAGATCTAGTATGTATAGAGGACATCATCTACTGACACACGACACGGGGCACGCTTTGTTTGGTAGGGCAGCATAAAAGCACGGGAAAGTGGAGCTCGTGACGGCACGCCGCATTGTCGCTTCCGCCCTGGCTGATAGCTAGCAACCGCCCGTAACGCTTACATGGTACTACTAGAAGATACTACAATGATTAACTGGTATTTTTCTTGTTTCAAGAAGAAAAAAAACTACCGGGTCGCTCCCTCTCCTCCAGTTTCACCCCTTTTTTGCAGTGAATAAATTTAATTTATTGTTTTATAAAGTTGAATTGATTTTGATTCAGTTGTAATGTGTACTTCAATGGAGATGTTTATTTCCATGTTTACTTTCAGGGAGAGATTTATTTCCTGAGATTATTCTTACCATCAATAAACCCCGCAAGAGAAAACACTAGTGTTTTTTCGGATTAGAAAACGCTAGTAAAAAAATCCATGGTTCCATTGGCCTGCTCTTTTTAGCTGAGGCTTATAGTTTTTGGCTACGATTTGTGGCTTTTGGGCTATTGTGTGAGAGATTACAGGGTAACAGAAACTCACGTGCGGTTTTTACCAATATAAATACAGTCGGTACAGTATGTACTATAATTAACTAATAGATCTCATTTTAAAAAAATATTTTATTAAAAATTAGTTACTGTAAAAAATTAAAAATAAAAACTAAAAACTAAAAAAAAAAAACAGGCCCTAATGACCGCTACTGTGCAGCGTGCAGTTCGTGATGGCCTACGCAATGACTCCATGGCTCCATGGGATGGGACCTTTCTGGAAGTAGCTTTCCAACAGAATTATACCATGGTAATAGTCGCATAAAACGGTAGTCTTAATTCTAGTCACAATTTAGCTTTATAGTCATAATGTTTCGTGGAACCCCACCAAACCAAATATGCCACTGCCCTCCACCGTTTCCTCACACCTGGCGACCTCTATTCGACCATTCTAATGTCGACGAGCTCTGATTTGGTTAGGATAGGTTTTGTGAAATTTATGACCATACATTAGTTAATCGATGGTTTTTTCTGCATCTACGACAACAAAACCCGTAGTTCTCTCTAATTTGCACAGGTTACACTGTTTGTTCAACCGGGAAAAAAGGCTCGACGTTGTATCTGGACTTTGAAATGACAATGTTCACAGCAACCTGCTAGGTATATACTGTTACTACTACTCCGTCAGAAGCGAAAGCAACAATGCGACAGGCAGTTATCTGCACCATTCTTTTCAACTTCGACTTTGTTTCGCTCGAATAAATAAACCTACACCGACGGCTTCGTCGTCGTTTTTTTGAAATACTGTTTCAAAATAACTTATCAAAAGAACGCACCTGCTAATGTGACTATGGATAGGTTCTTTTACTCTGATAGCTTATAACTTATGGTTTAAATATTTAAATTCTGACTATTCACATAGCATGCAGAGGAAAATACTTTCAAACGATTTTAACCGGTACAGTTGAACTTAGTATACTTTCTACTATAATTTTTCTATTAACTCAAAAGATACAGTTTTAAAAACTAGTTACTGTACATAGTATAAATATAAATCAACTTTAAATTATAAAACCGATCTATTTCTCCTGGACAGAGAAGGCTCGGAATTTCACATCATCATGTGCCATGCCGGACGCAGCGTACAAAAGCTAAGAATTGATGGTCCACGTCACAACTCACAGCATCAAATTCACGGAAAGCAGACAACGAGCTAATGGGTCGACCCGTCACGAGGAGCGTTTAACGCCGCCCCATTGATCTCATTCACGTACGTGCACGACGACCGTAGTAGAAACTACTCGTAAATCCATCGGTACGTACGTACAGAAGCACATAAATACAAAGAAGAGGAATACACGTATACGCACCTACGGTGGCCGTGTTGAAGGTGGAGACGCCGGGCGTGTCGGCGTTGAGGTCGCCGGTGATGACCGTCTTCCCCATGCCGTCGCCGACGACCACCACGTTCGTCTTCTCCCACTGCACGCTCACCGTCTCCTTGTACACCCCCTCCTTCACGTGCACAACGAACCACTTGGCGCCGTAGTCCGGCGCCGCCGCCACCGCCTCCCCCACCGTCTTGTGGTCGCACCCCGCGCCGCACACTGTCACGTTCGGCGGCAGCCCCTTGGGCACGCCGAGCGCGTCCACGTCGGCGTCCGCCGCCGCGGGCGGCCAGTACCCGTCGCGCTCGGTCTGCGGCGGCGCCCAGCGGGAGGTGTCGTCGCCGTACCGCTGCAGAGCGGCGAGCATGGAGATGTAGTTGCTGTTGACGGCGATGGTGTCGTCGAGGTAGGCCATGGCGTCGGAGATGGTCCTGGAGAAGTTGACGTACTTGTAGGCGGACCAGCAGTCGTAGAGGTGGACGAGCGCGGTGGAGGCGGAGAGGAGCGACGGCGGCGAGGGGGGCGGGGAGAGGCGGTGGGAGGAGAGGGAGAGGAAGGTGAGGCAGTTGGTGGCGGCGTTGGAGAGGTTGACGTTGGAGGAGGCGGCGAGGACGGACCGCGCGGTGGAGACGGCAGGCGGTAGGCGCGCGCGGAGGGCGGAGAGCGTGGCGGCGAGGAGGTCGGAGGGGGAGGAGTCGTCGGTGGCGTTGGAGAGCGTGGAGACGCAGGCGGGCTGGAAGCGGGTGGCGTTGCAGGCGAGGAGGACGGCCAGCGGCGCCGCGTAGTTGGACGGCGGAGGAGTGGTCGGGGAGGGAGCCGGGGCGCGGTGGTGGTGGCGGGAGGAGAGGGAGCAGGGGAAGTGGAAGAGGAGGAGGAGAAGGACGCGAAGAGGATGCATTGGTAATGGTCGGATTGGACGGAGTGCAGCGTGTGCGTCGTGCGAGCGGGCGGAGGGGGTGGAGTGTGCGTCGTGCGTGGTTGGTTGGTTTTATCGGCGAGGGAGAGACCAGACGACGATGGATGGATTTGATGGGTGCAAATGTTACGGAAAGTTTGGGGAAAAGGAAAACATTCATGCGTGTGATCGACGGATCTTTTCTCTTGATTTTGCTTCCCGTTTTGTTTTTTGTGTGTGTTTCATTTCATTTCCGTGAGGGGAACTAGCTAGAATATCCACCCAAAGTATTACACTACCAAATAAAGCAAGATCAAATCTCAACGACCGACGATAAAATTTGAACCCTTGTCTCTTGCCATTTGGTGGCAAACACACACTTTTACTATTTGGGGGGACGCAACTTTTTTTTCACATTGTAGCTTTTAAATCATCGATGAAGATTACGTGGATAGACCTAGGTCAATTTATAATGAACAATTAACAGTTGGATTGGATTGAATATGAAGTCTTGCAAAAGAATAATTTTTTGAAATTTAAGTTGTTGTCAATCGTTTTGGCCAGATGCCGACGGTAATACCGGGCCAGTAGTACCAACACGGTGGCCGTGGTACTGCCGCAGATGTGGTTCGATCAGGAGATAGTTAGCGGTAGTTATTTTTCAGAGTGGATCGTTTTGACTGTGTCCAGATCCATCTCTAAAATTCAGCTCGCTAACTAGAAATCATTCTAAATGCCTTTTTATGATGTCATAGAACATATGTGCTAAAGTTTGGTACCCTTTTGCTTTTGTTCTCTAGGTTTAATCCGTACAAGCTTCTAGTACCTATCGTGACTTGCCATGGATCAAAATTTGGCTCACTAACTATGAATGGTACAAAATGCCACCCATGATATTTTAGGGCATGGAGAAATTGTACTCGCCAAATTTTGATACCTAGTTCCATTCTACGCCCCAGTTTCACCCGCATGAGCTTCTGGTACCTATTGTGGACAAAATTAATACCCATCATGACCTGCTATGGACCAAAATTCAGCTTATTGAGTAGAAAATTTTCAAATGCATCCCATGATGTCATCAAACACACATGAAGTGCACTTGCCAAAGTTTAGTATCTGGTTCCTTTTTGTTCCTCAATTTCGCAAGCATAAACGTCTGGTACCAGTCGCGAACCGCCATGGACTATAATTCAGCTCATTAACTAGGAATAATTCCAAACGCCTCCATAATGTCATAGGGCATGCATGTAATGCACTTGCCAAAGTTTAGTACCTGCTTTCTTACTATTCGTCGGTTTCACCCGCACGGGATTCTAGCACCTATCCTACCCTGTCGTGGACTAAAATTTAGATCACTGACTAGGAATAGTTCTAAATACCACCCATGTAGTTATTGGGCTTGGAGGAAGTACACTCATCAAACTTTGGTACCTAGTTCCTTTTTATGCCTCGGCTTCGTCCGCATGAGCTTCTTGTACTCGTCTTGGACCATCGTGACCCGCTATAGACTAAAATTCGGCTCACTGACTAGGAATGGATCCAAATATCTCCCATCATGTTATAGGGTAAGCAGGAAGTGCACTCACGAAAGTTAGGTACCTAATTTCTTTTCGTGCTGCAATTTCATTTTGTTACCCATTGTGAACCGCCACGGATCAAAATTTGGCTCACTGATTAGGAATGGTTGAAAATACCACTCATGATGTTATAGGGTACAATGAAAGCACACTCACCAAAGTTTGGTACTTAGTTACATTCTGTGCCTTTGTTTCGCTTGAACGAACTTTTGGTACCTGTCTTGACATGCCATGGAACAAAATTTGGCTTACTGACTATGAATGATTCGAAATACCTCCCATTATATCATAGGGCATGCAAGAAGTGCACTCGCTAAGTCTTGTACCTATTTCCTTCGTGCTCGATTTACAAGCAAGCTTCTAGTACCGCCAGTGACTAGGGGTGGAAAACGGCAACAGATAATTCGTTTTATCCGATATTCGTATCCGAGAAAACACAAATGTGGTAAGCAAAATCCGTATTCGAAAATGTTTGTATTCGTATTTGTGAATATTCGTATCCGTATTTGAGAATATTCATATTCACATTCGTATTCGAGAATATTCGTATCTGTATTCGTATTCGAGACTATTCGATTCGTATTCGATTCGTTTCTAGAACCCATGAAAAATCTGTACAAATTTTATGATTCAAAATTTGAATTTAAGCGGTTTAAAATCGGTAACCGGTCAAAAATCGGCAAAATCGCTAGGAATCCGTTTTAATCGATATTCGTATCCGAGAAAATCTGTATTCGTATTTGAGAATATTCATATCTGTATTTGAGAATATTCGAATTCGTATTCGTATTCATTTTAAAAATATGGATTCGTATTCGTATTGAGACTATTCGATCGTATCTGATCCGTTTCCACCCCTAGTTGTGACCTACTGTGGACCAAAATTTGGCTTCCTAACTAGCAATTATTTGAAATGACTCCCATGATGTTATAGGGAATGTAGGCAGTGCAGTTGCTAAAGTTTGGTACTCGATTCCATTTTGTGCCATGATTTCGCCCGTACGAGCTTCTCATACCCATCGTAGACAATAATTGATACCCATCGTGACCTATCATGGATCAAAATTTGTATCACTAACTAAGAATAGTACCAAATGCCTTTGATGATGTCATAGCGCACGTAAGAAGTGGACTCGCCAAAGTTTGGTACCCAGATCATTTCCATTCATTGGTTTCACCTGCATAAGATTCTGGAACCCATCATGACCCGCCGTGTACCAAAATTGTGCTCATGGACTAGGAATGATTTGAAATGCCTCCCATGATGTTATAGGACACGCAAGAAGTGAACTCAACAATGTTCTATACTCGGTTGCTTTTCATGCCTCGATTTTTTCCTCATGAACTTCTGCTACCTATCGTGGACCAAAATTGATGCCCATCGTAACCTCCTGGGGATCAAAATTTAGCTCACTTACTAGGAATAATTCCAAATGCTGCCCATGATGTCATTGGGAATGCACGAAGTGCAGTCGCTAACGTTTGGCACCTAGTTCTTTTCCACGCCCCTGCTTTGCTTGCATGAGCTCCTGGTACCTACCGTGGACCAAAATTTGTATCATACATGATCAGCCATGGACCAAAATTTAGATCACTAACTAGGCATAGTGCCAAACTCCTCCCATGATGTCATAGGGCATGAAAGTAGTGTGTTGCTAAAGTTTGGTACCTAATTCCTTTCTATTCACCGGCTTTGCCTGCACGAGCTTTTGGCACCTGTCATGACCAACCGTGGACCAAAATTTGGCTCACTAACTAGAAATAATACAAAATGTCACCCATGATGTTATAGAGCCTGGAGGAATTGCACTCGCCAAAGTTTAGTATCCAGTTCTATTTTGTGCCCCGATTTCACTAGCACGAGTTTCTCGTACCCATCGTGGACCAAAATTGATACCTATCTAGACATGTAGTGGACCAAAATTCAGCTCACTAACTAGAAATGGTTCCAAATGAATCCTATGATACCATAGCACATGCAGGATGTGTGCTCACCAGCGTTTAGTAACCGGTTACTTTCGGTGCCCTGATTTTGCATGCATGAGTGCCTAGTACCCGTTGTGAACCGCCATAGACCAAAATTTGGCTCACTGACTAATAATGGTTCCAATCCCTCCCATAATGTCATAGGGAATGTAGGTAGTGCACTCGCCAAAGTTTAATACCCGGTTACATTCCGTTCGTCAGTTACACCTGTACGAGCTTTCGATACCCGTCGCGAATGAAATTTTGGCTCATCGACTAGGAATGGATTGAAATGCCACCCATGATTTTATAGGGCTTGGATGAAGTGCGCTCACTAAGCTTTGGTACTTGGTTCCTTTTCGTGGCTCGATTTTTCCTACACAATCTTCTTGTAACCATTTTGAACCAAAATTGGTATCTATTGTGACTGGCCGTGGACTAAAATTTGACTCATTAATTAGGAATGGATCCAAATGTCTCCCATAATATCATATGACAAGAAGGAAATGCACTCACCAAAGTTAGGTACCTGGTTCCATTCCGTGGACAGGTTTCACTAGCATGTGCTTTCTGGTACCCATCATGGACCAAAATTGATACCCATCTTGACCTGCAGTGGACCAAAATTTGGGTCACTAACTAGGAATGGTTTCAAATGAATACTGTGATGTCATAGTGCATGCAGTATGTGCACTCGCTAAAGTTTGGTACCTGGATCCTTTCTGTGCCCCATTATTGCATGCATGAGTGTTTGGTACCCGTCGTGAACTGCCATGGACCAAAATTTGGCTCACTAACTAAGAATGATTCCAAATTCCTCCCATATTGTTGTAGGCCATGTAGGTAGTGCACTCGCCAAAGTTTAGTTCTATGTTCCTTTTCGTTTGTAGGTTTCACCCGCACAAGTTTCTAGTACTCGTCGTAGACCAAAATTTGAATCACTAATTAGGAATGGTTCAAAATTTCACCCATGATATCATAGGACTTGGAGGAATTGCTATCACCAAACTTTGATACCCGATTCCTTTTCGTACCTCGGCTTCAACCGCATGATCTTCATGTACTTGTCTTGACCATGACCAGCCGTGGACCAAAATTCAGCCCACTAAACTAGGAATGGATCCAAATGCCTCCCATCATGTCATATGGAAATTAGGAAGTGCATTCACTAAAGTTAGGTACCCGGTTCCATTCTGTGCCTTGGTTTCGCCCGCACGAGCTTCTGTTACCCGTCGTGATCCATTGTGGACCAAAATTTGGCTCACTAATTAGGAATGGTTCAAATTGCCACCCATGATGTTATATAGTATGCTGGAAGTGCACTCATCAAAGTTTGGTATTCAGTTCTATTATCTTCCCTAGTTTCGCACACATGACCGTCTTGTACCCATCGTGACCCGTCATGGACCAAAAAAATTGGTTCACTGACTAGGAATGGTTTCAAATGCCTCCCATGATATCATATAGAATGTAGGTAGTGCACACATCAAAGTTTAGTAGCCGATTCTTTTTGTTCAACATTTTCACCCGCATGAGCTTCTAATGCCTATTGTGACCTATCGTGCACAAAAATTTGGCTCACCGACTAGGAATAGTTCAAAATTCCACCCATGATTTTATAGGGTTTGGAGGAAGTGCACTCGCAAAAATTTGATATCCAGTTGTTTTTTGTGCATCGGTTTCGCCCGCACGAGCTTCTTTTACGCGTATTGGACCAGAATTGGTATCCATCATGACACATCGTGAACCAAAACTTGACCCACTGACTAGGAATGGATCCATATGCCTCCCATCATTTCATAGGGTAAACAGGAACTGCACTCGTCAAAATTAGGTACTCGGTTCGTTTTTGTGCTTTGGTTTTGCCCGCACGAGCTTCTGGTACCCCTTGTGATCTATTGTGAACCAAAATTTGGCTCACTTATTAGGAATGGTTTAACATGCCACCCATGATGTTATAGAACATGGAGGAAGTGCACTTGATAAATTTTGGTACCAGTTCCATTCTTTGCCCCAGTTTCACCGCACCAGCTTCTAGTACCAGTTATGGGGATATCAATCATGACCTACTATGGATAGCGCACACATGAAATGCACTCACCAAAGTTGGATACATAGTTCCTTTTCATACCCCAATTTTGCATGCACAACCATTTAGTACTCGTCGTGACCTATTGTGGACCAAAATTTAGCTTACCACCAAGTAATGTTTTCAAATGGCACCCAAGATATCATGGGACATGCATGAAGTGTAATAGCAAAAGTTTTGTACCTAGTTCCTTTCCGTGCCCCAATTTCACCTACACGAGCTTCTAGTACCTGTCATGGACAAAAATTGATACCCATCATGACCCACCCTAGACAAAAAATTGGCTCATTGACTAAGAAGTGTTCGAAATGCATCCCATGATGTCATACGACATGCAAGAAGTGCACTCATTAACCTTTGGTACCTGTTTCCTTTTTGTGCCTTGGTTTCACCCGTATAAGCTTCTGATATCCGTTGTGGACCAAAATTGATATCCATCATGACTTGTTGTGGATCAAAATACGGCTCACTGACTAGGAATGGTTCTATATGCCTTCCATGATGTCATAGGGTATGCAGAAAGTGCACTCACCAAAGTTTGGTACTCGGGTCCTTTTCATGCCCTGGTTTCACCCGCACAAGCTTCTAGTACCTATCGTGACCCGCCGCGGACTAAAATTTGGCTCAGATATTAGAAATAGTTTGAAATGTCACCCATGATGTTATAGGGCTTGCAGGAAGTGCACTCACCAATATTTGGTACTCAATTCTATTCCATGCCCCAGTTTTTGCACACATGAGCTTTTGATACCGGTCGTGGACCAAATTGATACCCATCGTGACTTGTTGTGCACAAAAATTTGGCTCGCTATCTAGGAATGATTCCAAACGCTTTTCATGATGTTATAGCGCATGCAAGAAGTGCACTCACGAAAGTTGGGTACCCATTTTTGTAACATCCCTAATTTCTTAAACGTTTAAAACGTATTAACAATTACTAACTTCCAAAAATATTGTGCAAATAAAACACTTGAGAAGGGTTGTCCAAATTCTCGATATTGAAAGCAATAACGCTACGAGCCAAATTTGCAAATAACCACAACTTAATAACAATGCTAACATCTAAAAAAACTTTTAAGTAAGATTTCCTAATTCCCAGAGGCTATTAAAAACCTCTTGCAAATATCCAAACTTAAGGGAAATTGACTTATTGCTTTGAAAAAACAATTGAAAACTTAATTTTTTAAAAATTCAATCAAAGGCCAATCTTTCTGAATTCAAAATATTTTGGAGTACAAATAATTTCATTATCTGAGTTCATTTGCATTTTCCCAATTTCTGGAATTTATTTTCCCTTTGCAATTCCCCTGAAAATTCAAAACACGCTCTCTGTCATGGTGTACTAGCCACGTAAGCGCGGCGCCACGCCGCGCTAGCCACCGTGTGCACCGAAGTAAAAGAGATGAAAATCCGCAGGGCGGTTCTCTAAAAAAAATAGAGGACGTACGCGTAGTTTCGGAGGAACCAAGGGTTTTTTCGTAAAAAAACAGGGACCCGCAAGGACCTGTACGTAACTAAACAAGGATTTATACGTATTTTTGGAAACCGCGGGTTGCTATCGGTGAAGTGGAGGGTGCTTTCTAGAAAAAAACCTGGCAGAGACCTGTTGCGAGGACGGAAGACCTCTACGCGATTTCGCAAAGGCAGGGATTTTTTCGCAAAAAAAAGCGCAAAAAAGACGACGTGGATACTTAAAATACTTAAAAAAGACGTACTTTTGTTTTCAGACTTGATAACAAATAGGTAAATGATGTCTTCTTAGTTCTTACAATTTTTTAAGTATTTTTGGATACTTAAAATACTTAAAAAATAGTATTTAAGAGAGTTCTAATCTACTCAATTTAAGAGAGTTAGATGGGCAGCGGAAAAGAGCATTCTATCCTACGTTAGTTTGTAAGGAATCCTAGCAAAATCCGGTAACTAATCATCAGTTAAAGTTGATAGAGTCAATAAAACACATGTTGCGACATAATTAACCCTGCACGCAGCTATGTGCAGGGCGCCCAGCACCTGAGGCCGAAATTTGGACACATGTGGCACCGTAGTAATCTAAAATTCCAAATTTGGCTCCTGCAAAAATTCCAAACCGCCCCTTCCCGACCGCGAGATCACCCGGCGGCGACACTGGCGAGTCGTGCGGTGTGGCACCGCACGATCAAGATTGTTCACGGGTCGTGCGGTGCCACACCGCACGATCGCTTGCCTCCGCCGGCCGCCGCACGACCCCGCCTCCCGATCAAGACGATCCGCCTCCGCCGCGACCCCGCCTCCGCCAGCATGATCATGGCCGACCGCACGACCCTCGATCTCAAAATTTTTGTTTAGGATTTGATATATGTATTTAGTATAAGAATTTATATGTATTATTGAGTTATTTATAGTAAAATAAATTTGGATATATGAAATGTTGTTTCAAAAATTTGAATTTGATGTAGAGTCCAGTTTATAGCTTGTGTGATTTTGTTGCATTTTAGAAAATTTAAAATTTTGTTTGGTAGAGTACGAACGAAATATGTGTGAAGTAATGATTGATGTATTTGTGATTTTTGTAGATTGCTGACCGTGAAAAAATTGTTGAACTGACAATAACAATTTTCGATCATGGTATGTTGTTTTATTGTAGAAAATTTAATGAAATTTTTTTTGAAAATAACTATGATAAGAACAATTAGGCGAAAGGAAGGAAAGTGATATTTAACAGCTGGGAAAAATGAATGCGAAAAGATGAGGAGATTTTATGCTGATAATTAAAATACACTTCATAATAAATAGATATGTTGAACTAGATGTGAAGTAACGATTGATGTTGTGTTTTTGTAGATTGTCGACCGTGAAAATATGTTGAACCGACAATTTTGTAGGAAGGCGACTTGAGTCGATCCCCGTGAGGTTGTAGAGTTTTACTAATTTTGTACTTTTAAACCGGAAAAAATTAGGAGTAGTTGTAATAAAAGTTTATGTTCATTTGTATGTTGTAGGTGCGTAAAAAATTTTGAGATAATTTTTTTAAGAGCTATTGACTGTAGAACGATCGATACATACAATGGTAAGTGATATTTTGATTTTAGTGAGAATTAGTGTACGGAGAGAACCAGTATATTAATATTGGTAAATGAGTTGCAATATGAATCATTGAATGCGAAAGACGAGATAATAAGCTTCATAATACTGCTTGGGAGTAACATGTCACACATTTTTATTACATGCATAACATATAGCATGATATGCGACTAATCTACCCAACCGCAGACGACCCACTGTGTGGACCGGGCCACTTTCCTTCCTTGCCCGCCGGCGTTGAACTCCTCCGCGCCTCTTTTGCCTTAGCCGCTATTTCCTCTTTCTCTCGCTCCTCTCGCGAGCCTCCCGCCCCTCCGCGTGCATGCATCGAGATGGGCTTGCGAGTCGCGTTGTATACGCAGGTGTGCTCGTGGATGCGGCGCTCCTCCGCAAAGAACTCCTTGTCCTGTTTGACATTCCACTCTCAAGTCGATGGTCCATTGGTCGCCAGGTGGATCTCAAGATCGATCCATTTGCGGTAGCTACATAGGGCTCCGAGACGTAAAGCGAGGGAGAGATTGTTAGTGCGTGATGTGAAGGAGAAATTGTTGGGAAAAATGGTGCATGTGTTCGTTCACGGCTGTCGATAGGATGAGGTGTCAAAGCGGCGATTGGGGTATTCACTGGAGTAGTTTGCGCAACCCCAGTAACGCATACCCAGCGTGATGCGTTCGTTCGATTTGATGAACTTGCACGTGTCCCCGCACCAACAAAGGGGTGTCTCCCCTCGGTGGGAGTTGCGCGAACGCTCGTTGGGGACGTCCGGGATGGGGTTGTTGCTACGCGCCGCTCATTGCGGGAGTCGACCTCGTAGTCGCAGCAGCCTTTGCTCGTTCCTCGCGAGCCGCAGCCCTGCTATGTTGCGTGTCTCCTCCCATTGTGCCTTCTTGCGGGAGTCCTCCTTAGCCTTCCGCCTAGTTTCATTTATCCTGTCCGCGAATTCCTGCCAACTATTTATGTTCTTGCTGTTCATTTCGACGTGGAGAAGGAATGTAAGATGTAGTGTTAGATGGTGTAGTGCTCTCTTGCAGACGCATTGCACGTCAATTTATAAGGCGAAGGGTAGCCATGTGTTTTTTTTGTCACGCGCAAAGTCGAGATCTTTGTCATGTCACCCATAAAGTCGGCCTCTTTGTCACGCCATCGAGCAAAGCCGCCTCTTTGTCACGCCATCGAGCAAAGCCGCTCTTTTGTCATGTCACTGCACAAAGCTGGCCTCTTTTGTCATGTCACTGCGCAAAGCTGGCCTGTTTTGTCATGTCACTGCGCAAAGCTGCCCTCTTTTGTCACGTCACCGAGCAAAGCTGGCCTCTTTTGTCACGTCACTGCGCAAAGCTGGCCTCTTTTGTCATGTCACTGCGCAAAGCTGGCCTCTTTTGTCACGTCACTGCGCAAAGCTGGCCTCTTTTGTCACGTCACTGCGCAAAGCTGGCCTCTTTGTCACGCCACCGCAGAAGTTCTCTCGTTTCGTATAAATAGTACGGTTGGGGTCCCATGATATTGTAGGCGTGAACCGCAAATCGAAAAAGAAGTGTGTCCTCTTCGTTGTGAAACATAACATGTCAAGTCGAGGGGCCAATCGGATATGGGTCACCGAAGAAGACCTTCCTTAGAAAGGAGGGAGGTATTTGGTCCACACTACCGCTTGATACCAAGTCGCGTGCTCAACCAAAGATGGCCGAAGTGCCGACACAATGAGGACGCGGTTGTGCAGCCCTCGAATGCAAGTTCGATGGCGGGCGACGTTCTTCCGATGCCCACGATCCGGGTAAAAGTATTAACAAGATTTTCTTATTTGTTATGCGAGCCTCATTTTATCCTCCTTTCGTGCGGATGGCGAAATGCGAGTTCTCCGGTGGATCGACCCTCCCACGAACGTTATATTGTCAATTATGTATTCACATTATGGCAGCGAATATTTGAGTTGGAGGAGCGAATTGAGACCCTCAATGAGGAGAACACCTACCTGCGCCAACAGATGCAACGCCAACATATGAAGTAGAAAGAGTGACTAAGTTAGTAATGTGTCGTATGTAATTTGTTGTGGTCGTTGTTGTGTTGATGGTGTGGTCTTGAGCATGTTGTTTTGATTTAATTTCTTGCGTGTAATCTTGTACATATTGTCTCAGATGTGCAATGTATGTTTTGTTTCGTGTTGGCATTGCGTCACGCATTCTTATTGTGTGGACTCTATGACGGAGGCCCCGAGCCTATAAGAGGGAGCCATTCCTCACCTAGCCCCCGCATTCCTCACCTAGCCCCCGCATTGTTCTCCTCACCTCCCGAATTAGTTCTTCCCATTCTGTATAGTTATCATTCCTTCTCACTCCCCTGGCCGCCGATATGAGTCATCTCAGCACCGCATCGTCCGCTCCAATGGTGATTTGCCCAAAATGCAACACGGTTGTTAGACGTAAGACCTCACACACCGCCACGAATCTGGCGGCACTACTACAAGTGCCCCTTTCACTCGGTGAGTACGATTGTTTCGGGTTCATTCAAATCGTGCGAGCATGTTTGACAATATTGTTCTCGTGAAACGAGAAGCCCCGCGGTTGCCGATTCTCGGTGTGGGAGGATGAAATGGGCGGCGGCCGACATTGCGAGGCATGAGAGAGTTGTCGTGGGGGTAGCGACCCGTCGAGATGCGCCATCGCTTTGATAGACCGAGTGGAAGATTAATTTAATGTTGTGTGCTATTTTCTTTCTTGTGTTTATTGTTATCGTTAAGGTGTAGTGTTGGAGGTTATTGTTGTGTTTATTGTTATCGTGTGTCTTAGTCTTTGGAGGGTTAATGTATGTTTCGTGAAGCAAGATGTAAATAAATAATTTGCAAAACATGCCATGGATATGTATTACACATACGTACATTACATAAATAGTTACAACAAACCATGAGACGTTACGAAATCGAATTACAAAACTCATTATGGATCTCGCTGTCGCCTCCTCGGACGGCGTGTGCTCCTCGGAGAAGGTGAACTGCTAGGGAGTGCGGTGCATCTCGAAGGTCGTCTCGCGATGCTCGCGTCCGAGGTGGTGCCGCACGATCGCTGCGGGGAGGTCCGTCGGATGGTCGAGAATAGAGCTCGACCAATCGGTCGACGAGGGTCTATGGCTCGCCGAGATGTTAGATCTGAATTACGCCATGCACATCGTTGTTAGTAATACATAGTAATATCAAAGGCATTTACTGCGTGGGTCGAAATGCCGATGACCCACCATACTCCCGCACCGTAATCTTGGTAGGTCCGCCAAACCACTCGTCTTTGCTCGCATCTTGGATCGACCACCATGAGCGAACGCGGCAATGGCACCTCCGAGTCTTGTCTTGAGTCGTGGTCATTGTCTCGAGATCGGGCCCGTCGGGCAAAGCGAGATTGTTCGCTCCCGTACTCCTCCGTGATGACGATGGTCGTAGCGTGGTGCTATCCCGCCGTAAATGCTGCAAGAAAAATATGGGGTTAGAGATAAATGGCAAACGAGTGCACGAACAAATAGGTGGTAAATGTCGCATCGACGGTCCGAACCGCATGGACGACGAGCGAGCGAAGCGGGTCGAGGCCGGATCTGCGATGGGCGTGGCGATGATGGACGTCCGATGGCACCGCCGGCGGTGGCGCGGAGGGGTGGTGGTGGTCGGCCCGTCGCGACCACGTCGTCAACAACGTCATCTCGTGGTGACCACAACCGATGGTCCGTATGGCGGACTGGCGTCATCATATATGTTGCGCATCGTGAGCGACGATCAATCGAATTGGCTCTCCCACGATGGAGAGCCCGAGCCGCTTCGTCGTGGATACAATGCAATCGGTCGAACTGCAGTTACAGAAGTACCCAGTTAAAACATAATCCTGCACATTAATTACATACTAATCTCTTACCGTCTCGTCGTGCAGTGCCGCGCCGCCGATGCGGGCGGACCGCCTCTATAGCGACCTCGTGTATGATCTCAATCGGGCCGTGGCGGCGCCAAGAAGCCTCTCGCGGGTGCGTGGAACGTACCACTCGAGGTATGTGCTATACGTGCCGAGGTCGTGCGGCCGCTCTCATCCACAACCATCGTGTCCGCGTGGTCACGCCACATGTCCGCCCACCCCGCTGTACGCCTCTCGCCTTCGTTCGCTCGCCTCTCCTCGATTGCTCGCAAGTTAATTGAGACATCCACAATTAGTAAGGGCACAAAGTAATGCATTAATTACGATTCTGGTGAAATCACATACCGGTGGGTGGTGGGTGCAATAGGGCGCCCCGCGGGGTGGGACAACTCGGTACATGCCGAATCGCCTCATGACTCGCTGCGGGTTGTATGGCTCAACGCAGTGAGAGAACACCAAGTGGCAAGTCGTCAACCAAGACATGTGATCCCGCCCGATTGAGATGATAATCCGTGGGGGCCGTGTCCATAATGAACGGTGGAGTCCATGGCCACCGACTATCTCTACCTCGTGGAGTGTCTCGAACATGTTGTGGAACTCCGCACGCACGCGTCTCGGTCTCTCCTTGGCCCACCGCAACCGAGCCAACGCCCAACGCGTACCCATGGTGGGCCCATCAGCGGCGTCGTCTCCATTACCAACTCCGCACAAATGCGGTGAACTCGTGAGGGTGCATGAAGTACCAAAGTAAGGCTCGCCAACGGGAAGTGTTCCCACGACCACAATCAAGAAGAACGTAGCACACGGCTAGGACCGGCCATTGGCCGTAGTACTGTGAGGCATCACACAAACCTCGGTATGTGGCGCTAAGAACGGTGATCCCGGCTATCTTGTGGCACCTCACCGGCCGACCATCCGCCAAGGACTCGCTAGATGTATGTAGCTAGGTCGATCGAATCTCCGGTGGTGCTAGGGAACAAGACCCACCCGACGAAATAGCAGTGCACGCAACGAAGTGTGTCCGCACTGGTCATGTGCGAGAGCGGACATGTCATGTACCGACGAAGCCGACCATGTGGCACACCGGCTCGTTGTCCGGATCGGATGACCGAACCGGCGAGCGGATGGACCTTCCAATCTGCGACCTTGGGTGGCACTACAAAGCACACCACGGAGGGTAGACTGTAAGCATTGTCACATCCCGCAGAGTAACCGTCATCTCGCCCGGCGGAAGTGGAACGTGTGAGTCTCCGGCCTCGGCGATCAACAAGAGCGGAGAGCAGCGGCGATCAAATCGCAGCGCGTGCGGTACATCCAACATGCGGGCAATGGGCGCAGCCGGTGTACCGCAGAGTGGGATGTACTGCGTGGTCGAGAGGCCGGTGCTCTGGGGCTCCTAAGGATCAAGCTCGGAGGCCCGTCTCCCGACGACCACGATAGGCATCGGTGCCGCTCATCCCACCGGGGGTCAAGCAACTCGTAAGCCATCTCCTGCCAAATAAGAAAAACAAGTGAGTCTACATTGATAATATAATGTGCAACAAATGACAATATAGTAAACAGCAAACGTAATGACAGCGAAACGTGCGGAATGTACGAACACATACATCAAATGTGCACACAAATATGACCCAGACAACATCTACACATACATAATGTACACAAACAACATACGTAATGTACAAAACATAAAATGTGCGTGACATACATACATAGAACCAACACATGGTAGCGATGCATACACAAGAACAACACATGGAAGGAACCAACAGGGAGTACAACAAAATATTGTAATTGCTACTACGGAGGGTTGCTTGATGTCGACCTGTTTGGGCACTGGCTGAGGGAGTGCCCAATCGTCTTGCATAGCCTACACTTTGGCCGCCGAACTCGATCCCCACGCTGGCTGTCATCCATGTCATTGCGGATGCGACGGCTTTGTCGTCTGCCACGACCGACATGCTTCAGTGCATCGTTTGGTACCCACTTTACCTCCCAGCCATAATTCTCAGAGTGCATGTATACCCGTATGAATGAAACTCTGCACTCGTGTTGCATACAAGTCTTGCATGTCATAATCTTGGGAGATGTACTGGTCGACGCTTCGCCATACCGCATGTGTCGCATAAACATGGGAGCACGGTTTGTGAAGAAGTCGGGGCTTGTTGCGGTGCAAAATGCTTTGTCATCAATCGTGCATACGTGCTTGCGATCCCCTCTGATGTGACCCATGACGTACTTCTGCCTAAGGCGAACCTCGAACTTGTTCCTTAGGCCATCAATGGGTCGAGCAATATGGGAACGACTCTTCTCCATCTTTTTCCCCATATACGCATGCATTACCTCGTAGTATTGCTTGTTTTCGTCGAGGTGCTTCTTCGCCATCATGGCTCTATTGACAAAATACCCGACAAGACGGTTCCCAGCTCTCGTCCACGATTGCCGTGATTGGTAGAGATCGGCGCCTTCAAGACTCCGTTGTAAACCTCCGACATATTAGTTGTCATGATCCCATACCTCGCCCCGTGTCGTGCAACAAAGACCACATCTCCAAGTCGGTGCATTTGATTGAACCCATTGTGTGAACACCCAACTCTTGTGGAGCCTCCTCCACGGCCCCGGCTCTGTCGGACATGCTTGCTAGCCTCCCGATCGAGTTGCCTCCACAACGTGTCAAACTTCCGCTTCGATTCTCGCACATAGCTTCTTAAACATCTTCATTAAGTCCTTGCTACGGAACCTTCGTGGAAGTTCACGCAAGATGTCTCATGCACCAACGGTTCTTGATCATTCCACCGGAAGGGGTGCGTCCCATTCTGCATCGTTCGCAACGCAGACAAAGAAACACGCATTGCGGTCCGAGATGATACACACCGGGACGACCTTGCACTATGGCTCGCTTCACATTGGCAAGGAACCAAAGCCGCCTATCCGTATTCTCATTCTCCACAATTGCAAATGCCATCGAGTAATCGGTCATTTGCATCCGCTGCAACTGCGGTGAGGATAGTACCCTTGTACTTGCCGGATATGAACGTCCCGTCTATC
Source organism: Bonia amplexicaulis (assembly GCA_036346245.1). NCBI lineage: Eukaryota > Viridiplantae > Streptophyta > Magnoliopsida > Poales > Poaceae > Bonia > Bonia amplexicaulis. The sequence continues at coordinate 4,910,858 of CM070736.1, read as the reverse complement.
GTTAGCACCGGACGGCACGACCTGAAGCCTTGTATCGCCTGATGGAAGGCCCAGAACACTCTGTCAAGAATATAACAGTTCGGGCCCTCTGTAGGATGAACCCTCTCCTGCCTGTTAATGTACGTGCCTGGATTTGATTCTGTGATTTGCTGCAGCATTCTTGGGACCAGGTCGTACGCCTCCTCGTACGTCCCAAACATACGGTGCAAAGACCTTCGTTTCGCCCTCCATGCCTTCTTATAGCTCACCTCAATCCCTCCGATTTGCTACTTACGCCATTATAACCTTCGGAGAAATGGCTACATCTGCCACGATGAGGTGGCTCACCAGCTCCGCAACATATGCTGATGTCATGTTGCGGTGCCTACGTACTGGCCCCGCAAGCTCGCATAGCTCGTGATCATGCAAAGACCGTTATCCGGAACTCGGTGCGGCGCCCTTGAACCGCGTGCACGAACTTTGCCGACAGACCCGTCAACACACTTCACAATGTACGTGTCGGGTTTGACACATGCACCGATCGTCCGGCTCATGTTCACGGCGTATCTAGCAATAACTGCCGGGCGAGACTCTTATTACTAAGCATCGCCCCAAAATGAGTGTGCCCTCGTTGAACCCCCATTCTCCCTCCTCCGCCTGTGGCAGAACTAGGGATGCCGCTGCGTTGTCGTCCAGTCTGGATGACACGTACGCACCGTCGGTGGTGACAACACCACCTACCACCCCTCCAATTGCAGCTTCGCCATCATCGTCCTCTCCAGAACTGCTTGTTTCCTCATCCTCCTCCTCCTCGCTGCCCACTTCTTCCACCTGGTCCCCAAGGTACTCATGACAGTCAATACGGGCGGCCCACCACCTCTCCTCCACACCTTCGTTGGCACGGAAATTCTCCGCACGCCTCCTAAGGTCTTCATCACCCACTTCCTCGCCCACATCTTCTCCCGTAGAAGCATCTTCATGACCGCCCAAGATGAACCCAGGCACTACATCTGCACCAGCGGCATGAGAACCACCCATGGCGGATGATTCTGTCCTCTCCACGAACTCGACATATACCATTGGTCTGGCATATATCGCAGCATCAGGGTTGCACACAACCTCCATGTAGTTGGCCCACGACGCATCGTTGGTCACCTTCAGAAGTTGCCACATTCTCTCCCTTCACCCCACCATTGAGGCATAGACTGCCTCGATCCGTAACTTCTTCCTTGCGGTGTACCGATCGAACGCCGAACGGACACACCTCCGTAGGTCGACAAGGTCATGGCGTTCAAACCGGTGCCGGATCACGGTCCGGTCACAATTAGACAGTCCGCCCACACGGCCCGTCACAGTCGAGACCGCTCCCGTAGAATACGAACAAGTCTTGAATGTCGACCATGACGTACCTAACATAAGTGCACAATCAACCATCTCAAGACACAACATGCAACAATCGATCATCACACCCCAACGCCCCATTGTAACATTAACGGTCGGTATTTATAAATCTATAATTTACTTCTACCTATTTTACTTCCAAATTCTAGCAAACATCAAATTACATATTCATTTCATTTTTATTTCCATTTCTAATACGAATGAAAATTGCATTACAACGTTAAGCTTGTTACAATTCATGCGAAAAAATGCAATAAGTAATTTCTCTTCATTTCTTTCATAATATTTTACTTAACTGTCTTACACCGTACTTTATTTTAATTTATTTTTACCACCTACCGCACTATATCCACTTCTTCCCTAACTGTACTAATTGTATGTTTGTAAACATGTTACTATTGTTATCACCTACAAATGCTATAAAAATAAGTACTTTCTCACCCTCTACACATCTACAAGTTCATATTATCGCACAACATGAAACTACATTATAATACGTACGATCTCAAAAAAAAAACTACAACATTACATACACTACAATACATCATACCTAATATATGTAAGATTTGCTACAAATACATAGCTATTAAAGATGGACATAAAATTACATTAACCAAAGATGGTTTGCTTAATTATAAACTAATGACATACATAAAATATTGGTTCCACGGGAACAAAACTTACCTCTTCTTGAAGCTCACAAGACGATCTACAACTTTTCTACTTGCCAAAACCGCTGATTCCAAACGAAATCAACTCAAATCTTCTTTCTTTCGCTCCTCAGTTTCTTCACTGCCTGCCTCGCTCTCGCTCGGTCTTCACTCCCAAATGCAAATGAGCTTCCTGTATATGCATCCGTTCTTCGAGCCATATAAATGTGCGCAGGGAGATGTGTTGCGAGGGGCCATGCAACCGAGTTGCAAACGCGTGTCCCATGCCTGTGAAAAATGCAACTCGTCTTCTTTGCTTTCGGAGAGGATTGACAAGACCAGACGTGCGGTCGGCGGCGAATCTCGCGGTCGGGAGGCGGGTCGTGCGGTCGGCGGCGGGATCGTGCGGCCGGCGGAGTCCACACGGCCGGCGCGTCGGCACCGCACGACCCGTGAACAGTCGCGGTCGTGCGGTGCCGCATCGCACGACTCGCCACGTGTCGCCGCCGGGTAATCTCGCGGTCGGGAAGGGGGCCAGTTTTGGAATTTTTTTGCACCGGAAGCCAAATCTGGAATTTTAAATTGCTACGATGCCAGATGTGTCCAAAATTCCCTGAGGCCAACCCGACAACCTATGAACCAGGATACCGCGGAGCCTGCCCAAAACACCCACAGGATTAACCCCACAATCCCCGGACAAAACCACTGCACCCACTGGTTTTCCGCCCACCAGCAGCGCCGCTCCAGCTTGTCGCATCTCTATATACCGCGCCCCCACACCGCCGCCTTGGGAGCCCAAGAAAGCAGCACCACACCACCGCGCTGCACTGCGTCCGGTCCGTGCGCCACTGCTCACTAGGATCACTCACTGCCACCGCCACCGCCCACCAGGAGCCATGCAGGCCCAGGGCATCGTCCGCGTTCGCGGCCACGCGGCGGCGGTGCTGCCTCCCCCCGCGCGCTGGCAATGCCGCGTGTCCGCGGCAGTGGCTGCCCCGTTGGCGGCGGCGCCGTCGGTGCGGTGCCGGGTGACGCACTCGATGCCGCCGGAGAAGAAGGAGGTGTTCCGGTCGCTGGAGGGCTGGGCGGCGCGGTCGCTGCTGCCGCTGCTCAAGCCCGTGGAGGAGTGCTGGCAGCCGACGGACTTCCTGCCGGACTCGTCGTCCGAGATGTTCGAGCACGAGGTCCGCGAGCTGCGGGCGCGCGCCGCCGGGCTGCCAGACGAGTACTTCGTCGTGCTGGTGGGGGACATGATCACGGAGGAGGCGCTGCCCACGTACCAGACCATGATCAACACGCTCGACGGCGTCCGCGACGAGACCGGCGCCAGCGCCTGCCCCTGGGCCGTCTGGACGCGTTCCTGGACCGCCGAGGAGAACCGCCACGGCGACATCCTTGGCAAGTACATGTACCTCTCCGGCCGCGTCGACATGCGCATGGTCGAGAAGACCGTCCAGTACCTCATCGGCTCCGGCATGGTACGCATCCATCAAGGCCATCATCATCTTGAATCTTGGAATCTTCCATTTCTTTAGTTAAACATGACGAGCTTTGAATCAATTGCAGGATCCGGGAACGGAGAACAACCCGTACCTGGGCTTCGTGTACACGAGCTTCCAGGAGCGCGCGACGGCCGTCTCGCACGGCAACACCGCGCGCCTCGCCAAGGCGCACGGGGACGACGTCCTGGCGCGCATCTGCGGCACCATCGCCGCCGACGAGAAGCGGCACGAGACGGCGTACGGCCGCATCGTGGAGCAGCTGCTGCAGCTTGACCCAGAGGGCGCCATGCTTGCCATCGCGGACATGATGCGCAAGCGGATCACCATGCCCGCGCACCTCATGCACGACGGCCGCGACATGAACCTGTTCGACCACTTCGCCGCCGTGGCGCAGCGCCTCGGCGTGTACACCGCCCGGGACTACGCCGATATCGTCGAATTCCTCGTCAAGCGGTGGAAACTGGAGACCCTGGAGGGCGGGCTCACCGGCGAGGGTCGGAGGGCCCGGGACTTCGTCTGCGGGCTCGCGCAGAGGATGCGGCGGGCCTCGGAGCGTGCCGAGGACAGGGCCAGGAAGGATGAGCCTGGGAGGGTCAAGTTCAGCTGGATCTTTGATAAGGAAGTGGTTGTCTAGTCTTGGTCGATGACTTGTGTTCTGAGTCTGAGACATCATGCCATGTCGTTGTCTGTGTTCTTGTGTTTCTCTCTTTGCAATGCAGTAGTGGTTATAGTGACTTTTGATCTTGGAAACTTGAGAGGAATATATTTTCTGGAATCTTTACAAAATATGGCTTGATTTTGAATAATTGAACCCCCATGAATCGGCAATGGTATACAGATGTTAGTCCTGCCAACTAACAATATCCTATCAAATGGACAAGAGGTATATAGTGAAACCAAGCTGCGCATTGTTGCTAAACTTTCTGAAACAAACAAATGATGGAGTCCAATCCACAAGTTTTAGGGCAGCACAAGTAATAATCATTAGCTTGGTATCTTCTAGCAAATGCAGCATATCAAAAGCTTTTTTTTCTCGGGTCAGTTTGTGAAATCAGATCACTAAAACATTTAAGACGAAATACAAATAAAGAAACTTACACTTAACGGGATAATGTGCTACTGCCTGCAATATACTTGATGTTCAGGAATGTCAAGCTCAATGGAACTGAACCCAGGAGTCTTCTCAACCCCATGGCGCGCCATCTTTCTCCTAACGCGCTCTGCCTGCTCCCACCTTTCCGACGCTGCCAAGATATTTGACAGCATGATGTACTCTGCATCATTAGTTGATGCTTGATCGCAGTGCAATTGGTTTATCTCGTCCGATACCCGTTCAGACATCTCCGCATCGCCATGCACTCTGCAAGCTCCGAGCAGGGCACCCCAGATCACCTCGTTGGGTTCCACCAGCATGTTCTTGACAATCTCATAGGCTTCCTTCAGTTTTCCAGCACGGCCCAACAGATCAACCAGGCAGCCGTAATGCTCCACTCCAGCAGCAACTCCGTACACGTTGAACCTGTTGAAGATTCTTAGGCCTTCCTCCACGAACCCGCCGTGCGTGCAAGCTCCAAGCACGGCCAGAAGTGTGATCTCATTAGGCTTCTGCTCCGAACACTCCATCTGGAAGAACAGCCGTATCGCCTCATCGCTCCAGCCATGGCTGGCAAGTGCAGAGATAATCGAGTTCCAGCATTCGGTGTTCCTCCATTGCATGTTGTCGAAAACCTTTCGTGCGTATGCGAGGTCACCACACTTGGCGTACATGTCAACCAGGCCATTCAGAACGAATTGGTTCTTCCGGATATGCTTCTCGTTGATGAACTCGTGAACCTTCCTCGCTTGCTCTAGCGACCCGAGCTGCGCGCAGGCAGACAGTACGCTCGCCATGGTGAACTCGTCCGGCTTGACCCTGTCCTCAATCATCAAGTGAAAGGCCTGCAGTGCCTTCTCGCAGCACCCAATTTGCGCGTACCCAGCAATCAGCGTGTTCCAGTTCACCAAGTTCCGCACCGGGATTCTATCGAACATCACCTGGGCCTCCTCTGCATTGCCAGCCTTGAAGTACCCGGTGACCATGGACGACCACACGAACGCATTCCTCGCGGGCATCTCGTCGAACAGCTCCCTCGCGGTCTCCATATCCCCGGCAGCCACATAACCGTGCACGACCACCGTCCACGTGACGACAGTCCGCAAGCCTGGCGGCGTCGCCTCGAACCACCTCCGCGCCTCCGCCATGTCGCCCTTCTCTGCGAACCCGCGGATCACCGTCGCCCACGTGACGGCCGTCCGGGAACCCATGCTGCCGAACAGAGCCTCCGCCTGGCCCATGTCGCCCGCCGCGGCGTACCCGGCGAGCATGGCGTTGCACGTCACGACGTTCCTCACCGGCATTCCGTCGAACGCCTGGCGCGCGTCGGCGAGGAGGCCGCACTTGCAGTACATGGACACCAGCGTGGTGCCCACGAGCAGGTCGCGGGCGAACGCGGCTTTGACGGCCTCCGCGTGGAGGGACCTGCCTAGGTCGGGCTCGGCGCGGGAGGCGGCGGCCTTGAGGAGGACGGGGAGGAGATGCAGGTGGTGAGTTCGCCGGGGCAGGTTCTTGGCGTAGACGACAGCGGCTCCCCGGAGGGAGCAATGGGAGGCGTAATCTTTGACGAGGCGGGCCCACTTGTCAGGGTCATGGGATCCGCTTGTCAGGTAGAGTGCGTGGAGCTGCCTCGCTCGGCTGGCCATGGAGGCTCATGCTGCCGCGCTCAGCCGCTCGGGGCTTTTTATAAGGGCATCCACAGTGTGCAAAAATAGAGGGTCTTAAGCCACCTTAAGGTCGACCTTATATATTACAGGGGTGACCTTAAGCAGCACTATAAGTTAAAAACCAAGACCAGCCTCAAGCTAAAGACCCGCCATAAGCATTAAAATACATTTTTTCTTTATCTGACAAGTGGGACCATCTTAAGACCTAGTGGGTTATATACATTACAACATTGGCCTTAAGGTTTAGATGGAACCCACCTTAAGACCTCTTGGGTTATATACACTATGGATGCCCTAAGGTGGTTTCCTGTGAATCCGCTTGTTAGACATACAAGCGTTGACAAGTAACAGCAATTTACAATTCCGTAAGAAATGCAACGCTGTTCCAATTTCCAAATGGGATTTTTTTTTAACAGAAACGCGATGAGAGTGATTATAACTGATCCGGCAGAAAATAAGGTTCCAAAGGATTGCAACATAACTATATCAATCATCATCATATCCTAAACTGGCAGTAGGACGTGTCATCTAGGTTTTCTTCATGCATCACCAGGTTGCTTCCATAGGGTGTGACACACCAAGTCCGTGTATAAATCAACGGCCTAATTCTACTTAAGTCGATATATATTCCTACTCAAAAGTTTCCTTCTATTTCCTTCCTAGAAAGACTAACTTCCGTTCCTTTACTGAAGGGCAACCTCAAACGGAACATATGGTAGCCGGTGTCTGTATCAACTGCCAGGTACTACTACTAGAGCTACTTCACGCTCTCCGTTTCATCATAAAAAAAGCTACCGGATTCGGAGGAAGTCGAGGAACCCTCTGGGGCATACATATCATCGCTGTCTTCATTCTCAATCTGATCGGCATAGTCCACGGCCTTCTTTGCCTCTTCCCACGACCAAGGCTTACTTTGGGAGTAGCAGGCTTGAGAACTTTCAGATCCTCAGCCTTGGGGGAGGGGGGTTCTTTGTCCTCGACGGCATGAGCAAAGCTCACAATGCTGCCGAGATAACCATTGCCGTTTCAAGAGCACTTCTCACAAGTAGAAGGGTCTGACTTGAGGTTCTAGATGACCTCATCGTTGTAATGGATTGATGTAGCACTGACCTTCTTCCTGTCGACAATTGTCTTGGCTCCATGGAGTAGTATAGAGTGCAGCTCATCTGCGCTTGGCTTCTTGGAAGAGTTCATGTAGCACTCTAAAAAAAACTATCCCTAACTGATCTCCCCGCCGCCGGCCGGTTGGCCGCCCGCCACCACCTCCGCCGCTGCCACTGGCGCGCGCATAGGGAGAGCGGCGGCGGTGAGGCCGTAGAGCGGCGCCCACATGCTCGCGTGGCTGTGGCACGTGACGACGGCCCGGCGCGCGGTGACGGCTCAGCATCATGGACAGCGGTGGTTTGGCGCAGTGCAGCAGAGGAGCGGGCGACCACGTGCACGGCGCGCGGCGGCGGCGGCAATAGCGCCGGCGGCGGCAGACGAGCGCGCACGGCACAGTAGTAGGTGGTGGCGGCGTGGCGGGCGGTGCGTGACCGCTGCGGCGCCGGTGGCGGCGGCGGCGGCGGCGCCGGCGGCCAAGTGGCGGTCGGCCGACGACAGCAACCGACCGACGACGGTTGAGGTGGCCAGGCGGCTGTGCACAGTGGCCTCACGGTCGGGCTGGCCGGGGCATGGCCGAACTCAGATTCGCGCGGAGGTTTTGCCAACTTTTGCAGTGTGTCATTTTCGCGCGACCGAATAGCGTTTCGCGCAGTGTTTTTCCTGGGTCGGGCAGCGGGCCGTGGTTCGTTTGGCTGACCGGCGAATCGCACGACCGAATGGCGATTCGCGCGGTGAATCTTTGCGAACGCGATCTTTGCTAGCTAAACCATATCCCGTGGCCTTTCCACAATTTTATCTTCGCACCCATCTGATTCACCTCCATTTCACCTTGTAGGTTCGCACACATCCTTTAAGGGAACGTCTGGGCAGTTTCACACCTCAAATCCCTCATGCAGTGAGCACCAAACGTGCTCAAGGCGAGTACCTTGCAGTCGTAACATTTTCGTTTCGTATATCACGTGGTTCCATATTACTTGTCACCTTGTTATTGAGTATAATTATCATATCACTCATGCTTACTTGGCCAATATCATATCACTAACAATACCTGGCTAATATCATATCACTAACGATACCTGGCTAATATCATATCACTAACGATACTTGGTCAACATCATATCATTAAAGTTACTTAGCTATTGACATATTACTAAATCTTACCTGGTTAGTATCATATCACTAAAGTTTATCTAGTCAATATCATATCACTAATGTTGTCTGGTTATTATCATATCGTTCATGTTTGTCTGGTTATAGACTTTTAATATTATATTCATACCATGATGTTCTAGATTATTATATTTCATCTGTTTTTATGTTTATTAGGATGCTCAGTTAAAATGTTCTAGAGTTTATGTTTTTAATTAGTGTTTTAGAATCTATACTTAAATCGTTAATGCGGGATAGCATATGAACATGTTTCAACTTATGTTTAAATTATTGACACTTTTTTGATATTAGGGCTGCTATATTTTAGTTTCCTAATATTATATTCCAATAATTGTATGATGTTTTATTTGAGCCATGAAGGATGTATGTATTAAACCTGTTAATCTGACTAATAATCATTTATCACATAATAAAACTTGATTGGTTGATAACCTTGCGTGAGCTATATTATAATACCTCTTTAGGTTAATTCCTATATCACTATCACCTTATCATTATTCCATATCGCCCTCATATCAAGAACTATGTCTCTCCATTTTCAACCCTCGCACATTCTTTTCATTCCCATTACTTTATCGTAGCATTATCCTCGCCGTCTCTTAGTTTCCTTAAATTCATATTATATGACATGTCCATGATGTATCAGTTATCTTATCACCATATTATCATCCCCTACCATCTTTATATCAGGAATTATGTTTCTTTATTTCCAACCTTAGCAAATCCTTTTAATTTTTCTAATATTATCTTAACTTTCTCTTAGTTCCTTAAATTCACATCATATAACAGGTTAATAATATAACGGTTATCTGGCCTAGGATTATTTATATATAGGGGAGATTTTCACCCACCTAGTAACGTACAGGGGGCCGTACATTCTCGTTACTCAGGATATTACACCCCATCTGCGGTTATACAGTCGAGGACAACATTGTGTCTGACTATTCTCGTATAACCGGGTGTGTGGGAAGTAATCGTCATCGTCATTACCATAACTTGCTAAATAATAATTTTTCTTACTTACACTGTCTCTGCGATCTTCATCTCTGATCTATATCAGTGTTGCCGGTAACCTAGCTTTATTGCATTTACCATGTGTCAATTGCTTACTTGTCCTTTTCTCGCCGTGTTACGATCGTTGTTGGGTACTTGCTGAGATTTTCAAATCCTACGTTTGCTCTTTTCATTCTCAGGTAAAATGCCAGTGGAGTGATAACATCATGCATGGGTGAGAGCACTTGAGTTTTCAATCAATGCATACATGGTGAGAGAGACGATCTCAAGTTGCTGCACGCACGCATGCATCAATCAATCCATGTCTCCTACCATGGTGTCTCCCCAGCTGTTTATGGCTTTGACCTTGACGATGTTGTGGATGTTGAGCATGAGCACGACAGCCTTCGAAATAGCATGGCGAGGAAGAGCCCCACGGTGATGCAAACCCACCATCTTGCCGACGATGCAGAGCGTGATAAGGAGATCCAACGCTCAGAACTTCTCCGAGTAGCCGCCCAGCTCTACGAAACATGGCACTTACATTAGATTCGCTAGGGATGGGGTTTGTGAAATTGCAAGACCATGATACCTGGGTTATATGTCACAGGGCAAAAACCCTGCGGTTTTGTGCAACTTGGACCGCCAAACCTAGGGTTTTGTGAAATTTACTCTAGTGACGGTGCCAATGAACAGGTATGTACCAATTACATGATTTCTTAAATTTCATGTTTCTTTTTGTGCTCTTTTTAAAGAATTGTTACAACACAAATGCCTGCAAGAGCTAATAAAACATGTCTTCCCAATGCAGCTTGCTGAACTCCCTGCCATGCCTGAAGCTGAGGCTCATGGTCTTGAGATAAACTCTGATTATCTTTACAATGAACTAGCGAGGCTTGTAGGGTTAGAAGGTGTACCTACTGTCGATTATCAATGCCCTGGCTATGTTAATGCCAAACACTTCAATCCGCCCATGATATCTGAACTTGAAACTGGTGATCATTATATAGAGCTAAATGATCTCTTCCCTATTGGGGAAACTACCTTCTCCGAGATGCTTGTGCCAGGCAATTTGTTCCCCCAATATTCTTCCGATCAGTTCCCATACAATCAGCTGAACTATCCCCACTATGGCAATGATGGTGCTCTTGCAGTTTCTTTAGCAGCAGGCAATTTGCTCGCATCAATTCCCTTCTCTATACACGATATGTCTGTTGATGATATTACTTTCACCACAAACCTTATGGGGAACAACGGCTCAAACCAACAAATCTGAACAACGGCACGAATACTACACAACTTTTTCAGAGGTATGAATTCGTTCTCTTGTTTTCCATTTTCTCACCTGTGCATCTTTTGTTGAATTGGTAGTAGTGTTACTTCTCTTCATCAGTTGCAATGCTAGAAGGATCTTCTAATACTAGCCCTTGCTGGTGATGTGATGCACTGGCGGTGTTTGATAGCGTTATGAAGCTGCTGCTTCTTCTGAACAAGTTAAAGTTTGCATACTAACCCTTCTGCCATTCGAATTTGGATGTCGATCCAATTAAGTCATATCAACCTTGCAAGCAAGCTGAGCGAAATCCTCTGCTACCTAACTTTACTTGAGTCAACAGCTTCTATTTTCATCTGCATGGTGAAGCTATTAAGGTATCTTCCTGCTTCCCTGAAGTCCCAAATCAGGTGTTTATCTGGCAAGCTATCCACTACTATGCCTCAGCTTGTACTCGGAAGTGATTGCAGTTGGCTGCGTCTAATGTGTAGTAACTCTTATAGTATGTTTCTGCCTTATAATGCAAAAGAAACTGCGTCTTGCAGTGCAATTAAGTTATTTGATGAAAACTTGTGTGCCTGTAAATATTGACATGGTTTGGATCAATATGTTCTAGTTTGACTAATTATATATCTGTGTCATTTTAAATCCATTCATCAATTACCACAGTACCACACTAGTTCCTGATCATCATGCTTCCACATTCCGAATTATGGTGTAAATCAACTTGTAAACAATCTCAGAACCTTTTTTTTTGTCGTGTATCGTGATATTGAAATTTTTGCAACACAAAACATTACGATCTTACAATAGATTATTGTAACTCCAGGTTGCCCTTTGTCTTTCGTACTGTTGCCACACCATCTGCTCCTCGACAAGAAGCCGGTGCCTCGTCTGCATATTAGTCATCTGAACGTACGTCGGGGGAGGCACTGCCAGTGACGCCGCGAACGGATCTGCCCTCGCGGCGACGGCGGCGCTGGCCACAGGCGGTGGTGGCAGTGCAAGCAGCGTCGGCTGCATCACCACACTGCTTGCGCTTCCGGCGAACGCTCGTGCGTTTGTCACTGTTACATTGGCCGCCGCGTGGCTGCTGTACATGCCGTCGAGCACCGTCGTGTTGAAGCCGCCACCGAGCTCCGCGCGCTGGGTGGCGAGCCTGCTCGCAGACTGCACCAGCGCCGTCTCCCAGTCCGTCGATGGATCGTCGAACGCCTGCCATTTCGGCACCGGTTCGGCCTGGTGGCCGTCGAACAGTGCCAATGCCAGGTTCCGCCCATGCTCCTCGCTGGACAATGGCGGCGCCGTGTCTTCCTTCAGGTTCAAGAAGTCAGCCATTTGGCCGTCGACCACGATTAGGGAACCTGCCGGCTCAGCTGGTGCCGCCTTGTTGGCATTCTTCTCTTGCGCAGCAACCTGCCGCTCTTTCGGCGCTGGAAGCGGCTTGGCTGCGTCCGTATCATGCTTCGTGGTGTGGGAAGCCGGTGGTTTGGACGGCCCCGGCGATGACTGCAGCGAACGCCTTCGCTGCGATGCCGATGCTTGTCTGTCGCGGATGAACTCGTCCATCAGGTCCAGCTTCTTCTGCGTGACGTGCTCGACCTCAGGGATGTCGGACGGACGGCAGACAGCGGACGCCTTACACCACGAGTAGAAATCGTCGAGCTCGTCCACCAGCTTCGCGAGGCTGGTGAAGATGGAGTGGACGCGCACGCAGCCTGGAGTCTCCAGCTCGGCGAAGCGGTCGATGAGCGCGGCCATCACCTCCGTGAGCTCGCAGTACATCACCACGCTCTCCTTCACAAGCGTGTACAGCCCCGCCTTCACCACCCGGTTCGTCCTCGCCTTCCCTGTGGGCCGGCATGCGACTAACCGGTCGAGGAGGTGCTTCAGATGCTGCGCCTTCGCGAATAGCTCGTCCGTTGTCATCACGGTCGCCGGCGTCTCCCTCGGCACGAGCGCCCAGGCCTCGGCTACCGCTTCGCCCATCTCGTACCTCCCGTCGATGTCGTGGAAGCTGTCTCGACGGCCGCCGAGGCTCCATTTGCCCGGGCTGGCCACTCCTCCCCCGCGGCCCTGCATGCAGTGCTTCAGCCGGTCGTCGAGGTAGGCGGCGTAGGCGCGCACGAACGCGGAGAAGTCCCACGAGCGGGATCGCGACCGGTCGCGGAAGCGGGACATGTCGAGCAGGCGCCTGCCGCGGCGCATGGCGAGGAACACCTCCTGCTCGTACGCCGGGTCGCCGTCAGCGAGCAGGCGGTGCACCAGCGCCAGCGTCTTGAGCGCGACAGCCCAGGCTCGCGTCCGCCCGAGCCGGCGCGATACGGAGGCCACGCAGGCGGCCACGCGCGCCCGGGAGTAGCGCGTCAGCGTGAGGATCTCCTGGACGTGGCGCTCGTCGGCGGGTAAGCTCTCCCCGTGCCCGGTCGCCTTGAGGATGGCCACGTCGAGGTCCGCGGCCACCTCGTCCGCGCCGCCCATCCTGGCTAGCCCGATGCTCGTCTGGTCTTTCACCGCGCCGATCGCCTGCCGGAGCATGCTCGGCGCCATCGGCTGCCACGCGCGGCGCGCTTCTTGCGACTGATCGAACGCGTTTGGAATGGGGGGGTTTGGGTGCAGTGGATGGAGATGGAGAATGAGAATTGAGGAGGAAATATGTAGGCGCGCGCGGGAAGTTGGCGGTTGATGGGAGGGTGGACGCGCGGACGGTGGAGGAGGAGGCCGTTTGGGGAGTTTGGGCTATGCTTCTGTGGCAACCTGTAACCGAGGAAACGGCGCTTCTTGTCTGGTTTAACGCGGAGTGTTGGTAACTATGGCTCGATTTAGCGGCTGATTGCTTCGTTATGAGGCTTGGCTTGTGGAGTTACAGCTCAAGTCCAGTCTTCGTAGTCAAATCAATAACGGAGTGCTAGATCCTCTCAACAAACTATAGTTAGTATCCACGATGAAACTATGCCTTAGGCTGGATGAACTATAGCCCGAGGCCTAGAATCTATCATTGTTAAGAATAGTTGGCTCATCTATAGTAGAGTAAAGTTTGATAGTGCAAACTCGGTCCAAGAGTAGCCGGCCTAGCCCAAGGCTTGGGCCGGGGCTAGCTCCGCCTCTGGTTGGTACTATTGACCATCAAAGTCAGTGTGATCTAGGTAAATTTTGCTCCGTAACACAGGAATGATGTATAAATTAGAAAATAATATACAATATGAAATGACAAGTGAGCTCTAGAGCCATGTGTTTAATGGCATATCGATGTTATTTTTCAGTTCAGATGATCTTTGTAGTGTTACTAAAAGAATTGCCTATTTGATCTATGTATTACTACCTTTATTTGGTGTTCATTGATTTTTTGGATGCGCCTAGTTCGTGACCACTCGTGCTGCAACTTCCATTCATTTATTTGGTGCTGTCGTGCTGATAAACTATTTATTTGTATACACTTAAAACATATTTAATATAAATCTTGTCTCGTTAAACTCATCATATAGATTACAATAGTTTACATAAAACGCAAATCAGACACTCAATTTAAGATATATGATCCTTTAAAGAAAAACAATGAACAAGTACAAAACTTTTTCATACATGTTGCACCCGTCCACTCCATGTATCAAATAAATGAACTGTGTGCATCTTTTGCCACAATAAAAAAATCGAATGATGAATGGCTCACGCACCTCGTGGTGTTTGAGGGTGCGTGTGTCATTGCGCGATCACACTAATGCATGACTAGTAACAACTTCGTAGTGGAAAATTGAGCCTTTAAGGTCTGCTCGTTTCGGTTTCAACTTCTGACTTATTTTTTACTATTTATAAATTTTGTCTTTTTCTAAACTTTTAGCTTTTTGAGCTTTTTTACCGGTTCTTTTTTTCTCATATTTGTTTGTACTATACGTAATGGGATAACATATTTTTTATATTTTTTAATTTTTAAAATTTAATTATATTAAATAAGCCTCTGTCAGCTACATTATTTTTTTCAACCAGCTACAGTGTTTTTCAGCCACAAGCCACTAAAAATAAACCCAAATGATCACCACCTAAAAGAAGTGTCTTAATATCTCACTAATATCCGAATCCTAAGATCATATATCAATGAGACATAAATACTAAATCCTCAAATACATTTTTTTATAGTGGTAAATCCTTAAATCCTCCTTCTTTCTTCAGAGAATTAGGTGGTGTACTTAGTTTAACAATAGTTTATGGTTTTTTATAAACTATAGCTGACTTACTTTTACTATAGCTGACTTATTTTTCACTGTATCTGATAATGATTTATTTGACGTAATTAATTTTTTAAAATTTTAAAAATAAAAAAACAAATTAGCCTATCACAAACAATGCGAAGAAATATAGAATAAAAAGGACAAAAAAAAGCCCAAAAGAGCTAAAAAGTAAAAAACAAATGAAATAAAGGAACAGTGAATTAAAAATCAGAAGCTAAAACTGGAACAAGCCGAGCAAGCTCAAAACATTTCCAGAGAGAATTCACTTCTTTACATCAGTTACAAGCTCGGGGGAGGCAAGACAGCAAGCATTCTTCCAGGTTCCACATGCTCCCTTAGTTTCCACACACACATTACATTCTTCCAGATTCCACCGCCCCCTAGGTTTCCACACACACGGTACAAACTCCCATCCTACTGGTACAGCCGGTCCAGTCCACCCAGCAAAGCTGGGGGTTTATGTACACATCAAACCGCATGCACGACCCTTCTTTTCTTGCGAAAAACATGCATAACATCTTACTATGATCTTAGTAAGCATGGTTGGACAGGATGGCTCTCCCGGCGCGGTGCGGGTGAAGAGCGCAGGCGCAGTGGACGGAGGTGAGGCTCAGGCAGCCGCTGATGATGAGGGAGTGCCTCTCCGGGCACGTGTGGAGCGCCGGGAAGGAGTCGCACACCGCCTGGACGGCTGGGGGCGTCAGCGCGGTGCACTGGCTGATGTTCAGGTTCGCAAGCCCGTCCTTGTCATCGCGGCTGCGGCTGCGGCTGCTGCTCTTCGCGGCGTCCCAGCTCCTGCCGTTGCTCTTCACGCGGCTGTTTGCGAGCGAGTACATGGCCCGGTCGGTGATGTTCTGGCAGTAGTACAGGCCCAGGGACCGCAGGTGAGGGCACCCGTTTGCAAGAGCAACCACACTCTCATCTGGAGATCAAAAAATGGGCAAAAGCCAAGTTTCTGATAATCAGCATGGCAAAGCAAAGCATCAAGAAGCGACGCACTTACTGGTAACTACAATGTTTTTTTAACCTTAAGACAACAATGACATACACCGTAACTTGGGAAAGATGCACATAAGACAACAATGACTTGACATACTAGTAACACATATACAGTGACGTGGGCATTAAAAAAATGATTTCAAGTTTTCAACACATCAACCTGGCAGAAAGCCAACAGTACTGCTGATGTTGTTTGTTTCAGTGAGCATGCCTGATTTTTAACCAAAAAGGAAAACAAAAGGATTCAAAGCAGCTACCTGGCAGAGAAACAAAGCACTAGTGTTGATACCATTTGTTGTACCAATCTACTGAACAACAAGGTTGTGCTTGTGCAGACTGAAGAATATCAGATATTCAGATCAAACATAAATATTGAAAATGACCTGTTATAAGAACACAACCACACAAGTCCACAGCCCTAAGTTCAGGACATCCTGATGCCAAGCTGGTCACTCCCTTGTCAGTGACATTATCACACCAACCTAGGTTTAAAGATTGCAGCTGGCCACAGTTACAGGCGATGGCCTGCATCAAGATTACACAGAGTAAATATTAGTTCATCCAGACCATGCTATAGCAACTTAAGTACCTGCAATGCTCTGTCAGAAGCTGCCTTCCCACACCCGCACAGATTCAAGCATTTCAGGTTCTTGCATTGGCCAGTGAGGTAGGCCAAAGCAGCATCACTAAAATTGGAGCATCCACTAATGTTGAGCCTGGTAAGATGAAGGCACCCATGTGCCAGAGCATACAAAGACCGATCACTAAGCCTGAAGCTTCTGCTAAGATCCAACTCGCGTAAATCATGACAAGAATTTGCTACAGCCTCCACTGCACTGTCTTCAAGCTGAGCTTTGATTTGCCGTAGAGAAAGAACTTGAAGCTTTGTAAATTTGTGAGCCAGTGATATTACTAAGTCACTCATGTGTTCCTGGCACCTGAAAATGGCACTTTCTTGGGTCAATCAACACCATTTTTTCTTAGATGCAATCATTGTTCAGGACAACCAGGTTTTGCAGTCATCACATAAGGTCTTGAACAAATCATATATATTTATTTTGGGACTAGGAAATTAATATTGGTTGGTACAATATCATCTAATTGTACCGCTTTAAATCTTGTATAACTAAAAAGCTCAAATGTCTTGCAACCTCAAAATTTCCAGCTAGAGAGTTTTTTGAGTGTTTACACCTTTTTGCATGGTAGCGCTAGACATGTTGCTAGACCGCTTGTATAGCACAAAATATGGAACAAGCCAAGAAGAACATCTTGTCCAACATTTATAGCTCATATGTAGGATGGCGGTTAATGAGAATCTAGAACATTGTATGATGAGTTTTCTTATGTCAGAAGAACATGCGCACCAGTTCTTTCCAAAGGGCAACACAGCTACATAACTATGCATGAATATTATACTACACCAAACAAAGCGTGGAGGAATACTGCCCCAAAACTGGAAATCGAAGTGCAAACTACTATACATCCGTATCACCACCACGTTGTGTATTTTATTTGCCATACTACGGGAATGGTCAAGGAGAATTTAGTGCAAACAGCTTCAGGAGCAATGTATCACAATATTACACCTTTCGTACCTTGTTCCTTCTAGAATTGAGCAACAAAAACAAAAATGATCTAGGCAGCCAATCTGTGATTAGCAGCACTGCAAGTAACATTTCATGATTATATTCAAAATTCCAACCCAACTCATAAACTGAACACAGAGAATAAATCGAACTACTACATCTTCAGTCTACAATTCATAATATGGGTGACATCTTTCCATGAGTGATTGGATGGGGACTTCGCAGAATCTAATATTTGGTGAAATCATCTGCACATATGAGAGATGAGAAAGGCAGATTGCTCACCATGAGAGGGAAAGACTTGTGACTCCCCATCCTAATGCATCACGCCACCAGGTGCAAACACCAGAGGCGACGATGACCATCCTGTGGTCTCCAGCTATCGATATAATCCGCAGGAGCAGCTCCATGGGAAGGTCTTTCCAACCTGCCAAGGTGGTCCCTGTGCCACCACTCTGTGCCTGTCCACCCTCACGGCCAACAGAAACCATGGGGCCATCGAACGAATTGTTCAGTTCCCCACTCATTGACTGCGCACTAACCATTTTAATATTACTTGGAGCCCCAAACAGAATCAAACCTGAAATAGTAGTACAGTTATTAGGAAACCTACACTGAACTGAGTCAATATGGCAGTGTAGCACATACGAACTACGAAGCATATGCCGAGCTGAAATTAGTAATGTTGCAATCTAGAACTTGCATTAGAACTGCAAAAAGATGACATTTTTATGGCATTAATTTCTCGAAAATGCACCAAATCACACTGGAATATCGCAATCTGAACTCCTCACCAAGGAATAGCAGTTACTTGATCAAGATGGCATTCCTACAGCTTTTAAACACCTGACATCTACTAATATAAAGCAAATTAACAGCAAAAATAGCTCCGAAACACAGATGCACATGGAGCAATCATAATATCAAGAATATAAACAATACTGCTTCAAGATGCAACAATTAAGGCACTAATCGCTCAAAGATAGCTCAAATCTTCAAAACAACCCGAAAGGCAACTAAAAAAAGGAGAGAAAGGCTACTAGGAGCGACCTACGATCAAGAACTCTGCATCAAAAACATGGCACAGCCTTATGGCCAAAATAGGCTAAATAACTACAGGAAATGCACAAACAGATACATCAAGGGAGCTTCTAAGAGAAAATATTTGCTGCCATTAGCAACTCTCGATCCTGAAACTCGCACATAACTTCGCCAAGAAGGGATTTTGTACAATGGAGAGGTCTGAAACGCATTAAGCCAAAACGGAGAGGAAACGGCAAGTATAAGGCGCCGAACCTTTCTTTTGCTAAAGCATCGAAATCTCCGGTTCCATCTAACGTTAAGCCATCAGAGACGTGCCCAGCAACTCAAAAGCTTAATAAATCAAACCAAAAAACTAAGCTTCAGATGATTCGAGACCACCAGAAGCTAATCCAAGAAGAGCCATGGAGAAATCTGAAATCTTTAAGGTCCGAATGGTAACAAAGCCAGACTACACGCAGCTAGCATCCGCTCAGGACAGGAACCTGGTACAAATATCGGGATGAAAGGAATACCCAAGAAAACAACCGCAAAGCTTGCCGAGGATTACAGTAGCTTTCGCGCACAGACAACCACACACACCACAAAAAAAACCTACGGAGATGCAGACAAAAGCTCAAACATTCTAGGGGAACCGCAGAAAACCACGGAGGATCCAGTTTCTGAAGGCGATCTCAGCACCAAGAGCAGACCACAACCCCCAAAACAAGACCAAGAGATTCCGCAGGAGAAAAAAGACGCGTGCTTTCTACTCACCAGTCCAAGACGCGAAGAAGCACCGCTACCTAGAAGCAATCTCTTGGAAAATTTAGCCGCAGTCGCGAACTGGCGGCTGCCTGTGGACGCAGGAAGGCAGGGTTCTAATGGGGGTGCCGGGGCGGGTGGGCCTGACACAACACGTAGGCGGTTGCATCGAGATTCGAGAAGGCGACGGACGGCTTGGCTAGGGCCCGGCATTGTGTATCCCGTTGTTTTGTGTTTTCCGGATGCGGGGACGGGAAAACGGGAGGCGTCAGCTGTCCCGACGCGAAGCCGCCGCCGGTCGGGAGGAAGCGTCTGGAAGGTCCCGGATCGTCTGCAGGCTGCGGTTCATGGGTAGAGCCCAGCCAAGTATTCACCGGGTTGGGCCGGGCTCGGCTGCCCAAGTCCATTTCAGAATATACGGAGTATTCTGACTCCGTTATTGTTTATAGCGCCACGTGCATAAGTTAGGGCCTAGGAAACCTGGACAGTCGACACGTATACTTTATACACCTCATTTTTCCCATGACCACACATATCTTCGAGACGTCTTGTTCTTTTTCACCCTGCCACTTATCTCAAGCAGATTCGACATCAAGTTCCATCAAGTATGATAATGAGTCACGGAGAGTTTCCAATGGGTTACATCAAGTTCCATTCCCAGTATGCGAAATCAGTAAACACGAATATCTGTATATAAGAAACTTCTATTCCAATCCACAATCGGTCCAACAAGTCAACTGTCGTCAACTAGATCAATCAGGAATAAGCAATATGTCGTACCCTATCTGTCATATTTGCTTTTCGGTAAAGGGTACACACTTGTGTTTTTTTTTTACTTATTCAATTCTCTGTCTTGCTAAACACAAATCCTGCTTTTCTTGTATAGACGAAATAAAAATGAGAACTAAGTAGGTTTCGACCCATTAAAGGAGTCAATGGTACACACACAAAGTCGGAGAAAATCGGCTTGTACAACTAAGGTTCCACTCTAAATGATTTTAAATTTTGACTTTTGGTTTCTTAATTACGTTTTTTTGAATTTTTAGGCTTTTGTTTTTTTATTTCTTTGTATTGTCTATAATAATATAGCTTTCTTTTTTATCATTTTAAACCTTTTAAATTTAATTATTTAGAAAAAACTAATCACTCTTACAGTATAATTTTATCCTAAAAATCAAAAGCCTATAAACCAGTTAGAGGGAGCCTAAAAATGTCCAAAACCTAAAGAGAAGGTCATCCAGGGAGCCGCCCAAGTTCAATGAGCTAAACCTACCCTGCATGAGACCAGCCATGCCTCCATTATTGATCGATCGATCGCGAAAGCCCAAGGACACTGGCCTTTCGATCTAGCTTTGCTCAGTTGCTCCCTAGTTGTGCAGTGTCACTCTCCACTCGCTAGTCACTAGTCCCTGCCCACGGCCACGAAGTTGATTTGTCCTTGCTAATGCCACTACATTATTACCAGCTCTCATGTCGTTTGCAGTCACCACCAGGGGTTTTTTTTTTTTTGCTGCGGCTTATGATTTTTGACTGAAATTTTTAAATTTTGGCTATTTACGGTACAGATTACGGAGAGACTGATACTCACTTACAATTTTGGTTGGTACAGATGTTGGACTTTTAACGTATACTACGTTTAACTTGTAGACCATATCTTGAGAAAATACTCCATTTAAAAGTTAAATACTGTAACAAAAGTTAAAAACCGTCTGACTTATCACCTGTCGAACAGACCCTATGGGACAAAAGCTGGAGCTCTCAAGAGCTCCAAGACCAGAAAGGGACAAAGGCAATGTGACGATAAGATCACCAGAATAGCATTGTTCTATAAGTAAAGGAAAGAATGGTTCCTTGTAAACATTAAAAGCTCTGACAACACAAGCAATCGTGCTCCACTTCTTTTGCTCATCAGATTCCCCAGCTAAAAATTGTTTAACTAAACTCAGCTTCAACTCGCACACAGCCTTCTAATTAACATCACTGGCTCTGCCAATATGATTCGATAATAGAAAATAATGACTTAGGACTTGCTTTCTTAGTAGTGGAAAAACACTTTTTTCTAGTACATACGCCTTTTTTTCCCAGTTTTGTAGGGTAAGGGTATAGTTTCCCAGTAGTGAAGAAAAGCACCTTTTCTGGCAACAACAATT
This sequence comes from Bonia amplexicaulis, assembly GCA_036346245.1. Classification (NCBI taxonomy): domain Eukaryota; kingdom Viridiplantae; phylum Streptophyta; class Magnoliopsida; order Poales; family Poaceae; genus Bonia; species Bonia amplexicaulis. The sequence goes on along the minus strand of CM070736.1, from coordinate 4,889,280 downwards.
TGCTTCCCTTACATTTTCTGAAATTGCATCCTGAGAATCGGCATCCAGTCAAATGGCATCTTATTTCTTCGAAACCCAAATCATCGAAACTGTCTGGCCGTCTAATGATGGTTCAGATTTTTTTTCAGACTTTCCTCTCAGCAGAATGATGGTTCCGTTTCTAACTTGCAGAGGTTGGAAAAGGACCGCAGATAGCAAGCCACAGGTCTATTAATTGCTTTTGAGCATGATTCTTGTCTTTTTTAAACAGAATTTTATCAAAAAAAAAATCAATGGTTGAGATGGCAGAGCTTGCCATGCCCCCATCAACAAAATTCTGGCAGGCAATCAACTCGGATCAAAGCAGACTAGATTCAATAAGTTATAGTATTTAAATGAATTTTCTCATCACAAAGTCTGTATCTTTTATGCAGCCAAAATTATGACCCCTACGTTAGCGTGACGAACTCAACCAGCTAGCAGGCCAGAGTAACATCGAGTTTTAGTTTGTCCATATCCTCTTCTGACTAGTACCCTCATTTTCGCCTGAAAAGGCAATCTGATGGAAGATGCCTAAATTGCATACGATAACTTTATTTTGGCAGAAGCTGTAAATGCTGATTAGATGTCTTACATGTGACTTCTCTCTTCTGTCAGCCTGGTTGAGGAAACACTTCAATGGAAAGATCACACCACAACGGGTCACTCTCGTTTCACATCCTACAGACCAAACTCTGCAACAGCTACACATACACAGATCACACAAGCCAAATGAAGCCCAGGAAACCCAAATGGACAATACCAGAGAAGATGGCATTTCGTTTACATAGATAAGCATGAAGCAATAAAAAGGGAACTACTAATTCCCCAAATATATAGCGTTATATGTGTGTAAGAAGCAAACAAAAGAAGGGGAGGAAAGGAAAAGGGAAGAAAAAGATAGCAAGAAATGCCACAATTTCACCGATGAAAATTGGAGATATTCCTTTGAGCTTAATTCGTACAAGCGTATAGAAACTTCAGTAGCGAACTCGGAACATAAGATTTCCCAGATACTGCTTCATTTTGTGAAATGTGGGATGAATTGTCGGGACAAATCCCTGATATGCCCATTTTCTGGCTCAATAAGACGAACAATCTCTCCCATAGAAGGCCGCTGTTCTGGGTTTGTCCTGACACATAGATACGCAGCTCTGGCTAGATGATACAACCCATATGTATCATACATGTTGGCAATGCGCTCATCAATTAGTTCGTGTAGTGCAAGACTCTCAACCAAAGGCTCTGCCTGAAAATTTTAGATGTGTCAAAAAATGAATGGTGCAGGTGTATTGTAAGCAGGTTGATATAACAACAATAAAAATCCACGAAAGGGAATACCCATTGCAATATATGTGTGCACTGTCCTCCACGTTCGTCGAGCACCTTGCGACCAGATATCAGCTGGAAAAGAACAATCCCAAAGGCATAAACGTCTGTTCTAACAGAAACTACGCCGAATTCAGCATACTCGGGCGCCAAGTATCTGAAAGACATGACAATAAATTGCTGGCATTGTCAGAAAGACAGCAGCAAAAGAGTAGCATAAAATGGAAGAATGAGTTGATAGCAGTGCAAGAATTAGAGTGTGTTCCAACCCTGATTGCCCCAGAATCCTTGTATGGATAGAAGCATTGTCAGCCTTCCATTTTGCAAGACCAAAGTCCCCAAGCTGTGGAAGGTATGGTGTATACAGTTACAATCAGAGAGCAAAAGGCATCCGCATCTTGAAATGTACCTTAAGTAGTGAGGTCTAGAACTCTCCAGCTTACCATAGGAACAAAGTCATGTGTCAACAGCACATTGCTTGGGCGCAAATCCCGATGAATGATTGGACCGGCACGGCACTCTTCATGCAGAAAGCGCAGCCCTTTTGCTATACCAAGGGCAATAGCATACCTCTTGTGCCACTCCAGTAAATTTGCCTCCTTGTCTATTTCACCAAGTGACAAGCAAAGTAATTGGTCTGTCACCACCTTCACAATATGAAATCATTTTATGAATATAAACCAAACACGTACCAAATAAATGCCACTCGAGGGATTTGTTGCATATATACTCATACACCAAGATATTGTAGCTTTCTTTGCAGCAATACCCAAGCAGCATGACGATGTTTCGGTGCCGAGCAAAGTGTAGAACTTGTACTTCAGAGAAGAACTCGCTATAGCCCTGTGAGCTAGCTTCTTTGTGTAACTTGGCTGCAATGACCTGGCCATCCTTGAGCTGGCCCTTGTACACATGCCCAAATCCACCCTCGCCCAGCAGATTCTTGTTTGAGAAGTCAGATGTTGCAGCTTGAATCTCTGAGAAGTGGAATTTCATAGATTCCTTGATGTAAAGAACTGATCTTAGCCCGCAACTAGTGCATAGAACTGGTCGTTCTGATAGATCATAGTGGGGGATCATGTTTCCTTCAATACATTTTCCTGAAAGGATCACATGAGTACAAATATTATAGATAAATTTGACATGGTGCATGGCCTGTGTAACATCAACTATCGGAAGGTAAAACTACAGTTAATTTTTAGTATAAGCTCCTGAATTCTGTCTGAGTGAACTACCAGAACGGCTTGCTATATTTTTTACGCATTACTGAGCAGAAATAGTTTCCTTTCTTCCTTTCCTTTTTCTTTTCCTTTTCAGTGCAGTGTCCAATTTTAACATTTAATAAAAACATAACCTGCTTGCGCTTGTATGCTTTCGATTTGTTGTAGTCTTGTAGAAACATTTCATACCATTAGACAAGGATTCGGTCTCGTCGATCATTGTGAGAGACATGGCGCTCGTTGACGGTGTCAAGTATGGCATGCTGCTCCCAGACACACTTGAGGTGTCGTGGATCTCGTGATTGCTTAGAGAGGCTAAGTAACTTACAGGAGATGATTTGATCGACATGCTGTTAGTATCAGTATCTAGTGTCTTGGAACTCAGATCAACCAACACTGCTAAGACTTGCATGGCCTTCACTTCTCCCACACTTTTGCTTGATGGATTCGTTCGAATCGACTTCAGGACCCGCACTGATAAGTTATCCTCAAATACTGCAACTTTGCAGGCAATGTGCTTTTCTAAGTGCTTGAAATCTCTCCTGAAGTGCCTAAAATTTTCATTATAAAATCAATACTTCCTCAAGTACTAAACCAACACAGGCATCAAAACTTCCATCAGGATTAGTCTGTTAACAACGATTAAAGAAGAAATGATCCACGAACCTATCAAGTACAACCCAAGCAGCTTTGCTGGAATTAACTTCATGGATAATGACAACCTTTGCTGGTGATCCAGGAGATACTTTCAGGGTTACACTAATCTGAAATAAAAAAACACTGAGCATCAGAATCTAACTACAATTTTCAAGAATGTTGCTAATCTAACTAACAAAGCACTGATTATCCTGTCGAAAAAGTGAATGAAGATTCGGGGTGAAAATAAATATGGTTTGTTCCTTAAAAAATGACTTTTATTTCTGTATGAAATAGATGTAGGTATTGTTACCCTGGCTTTGCGGAGCTCCTCTACATCATGGCGGAGCTTGTTTTGGTAGAATTCAGCTTTTGCCCTGACCTGATCACCTAGGTGTCGCGAGCTCGTCCCGGCAAAAGAATCAATACATGCTTTGGTTTGGTAGCCCACTAAGAGCACAAAAAAGACAGAAGGGATACGTTTTATAGTAAATGCAAATGTTGATTTGAAATAGGAATGCTCATCTATAGTATTCAAATTGAAAAACGACTCCATATTTCCAAACAACTCTGATTAGCTAGGTGGATAAGATTGCACCCGTCGGCCACTATTTTGATCTAATTATAACAGCTTCAAAGTATAGACTTCCACTGTGACACTTAAATTCTAGTACGCACGATAATGTAACAAGCAACTAGGCAGCATTTTGGGTAGTTTAACTGAATTGGAAGCATCTCAAGATATTCTTCGAGTTGTAACATGGGAATTAAGTCGACTAAAAGGGCTAAGAGATGGCAATGCGATGGGAAAGAACGGCCTAAAAGGGGAGCGTGGCCCTCACTCGGATTGGTGATGGCGTGGAGTACACCGAGCACGACGAGGGAGTCGCGGCCGCGGAGTACGTCCCCGCCCGCGACCAGTGCCCTGAGAGCCATCCTGATCTCTTCCTCCCGATGGTCCCGCGTCGCGTCCAGCGCCACCACCACCATCTGCGGCGGCGGCAGCGGCGACACGGACACCGGCGCGGCTGCCCCGCTTTCGGGGGTGGCCCCCTCCCCCACCGCAGTGGCGGGGGTGGCGTGGTCGTACCCCGCGCCGATGACGGAGTACATCGACATGGGCGTGCTAACCGGGGTGCTGGTGGCGCTGCTCCTGCTCCGGTCGTCCCGCCGCCGGCGCCGCGAGGCCCTGATGCCATTGTGGCCGCCCGGGAGCGAGGCTATTAGTAGGTCGAGACGGCTGAGCGCCACGGAGTATATTCGGGATAACACAGAGTACATTCGGTGCTACGGCAGGCGCGGGGGGCATCACGAAGGCTCCGGGAGCGAATATATTCATGGGGCACTCATGGCCAATGCAGCGATAGGGACCTGGAGGGGCAACCGAGGCGGCGGCGGCGAGCCGCAGCAGGTTGCGCTTGTCGCGTCGCGGGCGGACGGTTGCGCCGGCGGAGGCCGCGAGGAAGCCGGACAGAGAACCAGGCCACATGGGTGGAAATGAGAGCGCGCTTGCTTATGTAAGGAGCTCAGCCCTTTCATGCAGCTGCGGCCTGCTGGGCGCCTGGGCTAGGAGGAGCAATGATCGAAGTAGAGAAGGCAAATGGGCCGTTCCAGCCGGGGATAGGACTGATGTTAAGTTTTTAATATATACTATAATTAATTTATATATTCTGTTTTGAAAAAATATTCTGTTTAAAAGTTAGGTACTGTAACAAAAACCAAAAGTCGAAAAAATACACCCACAAAGTTCTGGACCTGGTACGACACGAAATATTAGACTCATTTGTTTTTTAATATTTATATAATTTATTTTATAGTTTTTGAATTTTATATAATTTATTATATTAGTATATATAATTTTTATTTGTATTTTTGAATTTTATATATTTTCAAGTTTTACACTTTTTACAAAATTTAACTGTGCCTACCCCTATCTAGCGCGGCCTGTGAGCCTATTGGGTCATGGTTGGGTTGTTGACTCAGCCTATGGGCCAACACGGTATGGCCCATCTAAGTAATGGGTCAAATAGTCATGTGTCTAGATGGGTTGTGCTTATATGGGCTTGTGTCATCTAATTGGCCACCTCTAGAGCGAAGCATGAATTTCAATTGAATTTCTCAAGAAATAGTTTAATTTCTACATAAATAAAAAAATTGTGTTCTACGTAGGACCTCATTTTATGTAGGTTTCTCTAATTATCACCCTTTTCCTTATCAAATGTTCGGTCAGAAGTATCAAATCAATCCCTGTTTACTTTGAGAAGCTAGAATTTCTCTAAGATATGTATGGATAAAATAGTTAAAAATACCACTATTTTTTAAAAAACTGAGCAATGGAGTTGCCGTATATTAAATCACCGGGAGGACATACAAAATTAGGATTGTGGAGAGATAGGGGGAGGGGGAAGGTGAGGGGCACAAGCACACAGAGGGACAGGGGAAGGCGAGAGGGGCCAGGCCCAGCCAAGCCCAATAATCGATTAAGATGTTATAGGGCGATTGACAGCTCCACTAGCCTATTAGCCCCCACTAGGATCCAAGCTCCTGCCTCCTCTTTTATGGTAAGGATCAATTGTACCAGTGGAGTGACGGTGGACCCGAGGATTCGTGTGTTCCGCTCCTTCCATATTTGCCAAGTGACAAGCATTATTAGCGTTGTCATTGCTTTGCGCGATGTGTCAGGTGTGATGAGAACCGATTCCCACCATTCTCGGACCGAAGAGAAGGTGTGCCATGTGATTGGATTAATAGAATCGCAAGCAATCCACTACGCCACGGATGTCTTTTTTTTGTGTGTGTAGCGGCATTTAGTCAAAAGGCGAATGACAGACTTAGGCACCTGCATACACAGAGGGCAAGTGAATTGGTTTGACCATCCTCTTATGTGCAAATGGTCCGCCATCCATAGTCTGTTCTGAATGGCCAGTCGGGCGAAAATTTTGCATTTTTGGAGAGACCAAATTAAAAATAGCACTATAAAGTATAAAGTAGTGTTGTCATGTACATGTAGCCGCAAACCAGTGGCTTTACCTCCAGAAACATAGAGATATGTAGTGCTTTTTTTCGATTGTGGCTGATGGTTTATGGCTATGGCTGATGGTTTTTGGCTTTAGCGTGGTCGTTTGTGCAAACAAACCGAATGCTGATAAATTGCTTCGAAAAGACTATTTTGATAAATCACTTTGAAACGGCTATGAAGAAGTGGTCCCGTTTGTTTGTTCTGAAGAAGACATAAGTCATAAATTGAAAAGAGTGGGGACCATGGTCTGCATTGTGCACCTTCTTTTATTTTCTTTACTCTTATCAAATAACTAAGGAGAGAAGAAGAGGAATGCAAAAAAAGTGTTTTACAATCAAATGCTAACATCACGAAATGTTTTCTCATTCACTCGTAGAGGGACGCTAAGTTAGATTTAGTAGTGCGGAACTGGCAGGGTACCGCTGAACCTTCATCACCTTATTCAGCTCGTCAGTTCTTTCGTTCTCAACAAAACATTTCAGTGAAACGTCTTCTATGTGGCATTGGCATGGAATGCATTATATTCAAATTTTGGGATTATAGTCCTGAATGCCTGGATCAGCCCATTTGTTTCACAAGAATCAACATTGTCAATAGACCATCGATGGTTATAATATATTGGGCTATTCTTTTTGGCTTCGGTTTATGACTTTTGGCTGCGACTTTTGACTTTTGGTCTGTTTATGTGAGAGAGTACGAAGTAACAGAAACTAACGTACAATTTTGGCCGATATAAATAAAGTCGCTACGATATGTACTACAATCAACTTGAGAGCTAGTTACTATAAGCTAGTTACTACAACTTGAGAGCTGTTGAAGTGTACTACAATCCACTTTGGATTAGTCATGTAGGTTCTTAGTTTAACTCTGCTTTCTAAGCCAAGCTGCGTGAATGCACCATACAACAAGAGATTCAACCACTCTTCCAGTGGAACGACGTGAGAACCTATTGGTATATGAGGCATTTGGTGGCGAACTTCCACACCCATTTTTGTAACAAGAAGTTGATGAAGAAATTCAAGAAACTCTGCATGCAGAACTAGAGATGCAAATTCAACACAATATAGTGAGAGCTCGGCGAGGAGACCTCGAGGCATGTGAGGGAGTCACAGGGAGTAGAACCGACCACAGCTCAGGCCGCTCCCACAACAATGGGTAAGTTCATCCAATGGATCAACTTTCATGCCCTCGACCTGGAGAAATAGTCCCTACTTCATGACACAGATGGTGCAAGGTACAGAATTATGATGACCAATATGTCCGATGTGTACAACGGTGTGTTGAAGGGTGTGCGTTCTCTCCCGATCACAGTAATTTTGGATGAGAGTTGGAACCACACCGTCGATTACTTCGTTAACAGAGCCATGATTGCGAAAAAGTATCTAGATGAAGGGAAGCAACTCTCAGAAGCGATGCAGGTATAAGTGGAGTAGAAAACTAGAAAAGCTCATTCGCACATCACTCGGACCATAGACAGGGTAAGGAAGAAGCTCGAGATCTGTTTAAGGGAGAGGTACATCATGGGGCCACAATAGAGATGACCATAAGCATGCATGCACCATCGGCGAAGTAGCGACCTACACTTGTAACAAGTCGAATCTCCTTCACAAGCTTTGCTTGCATGTCTACGCCACGTGCGCTGCATGGCGGTAGTACTCCATTCAATACATTCCGGAGTACTACGGCATCCATCATTTATGCGGGACTTGATAATGGATCGCGAGTAGGCTACGAGAGCAGAAAACAAAATTTTTCTACCGCGCACACAAGAACATCATGCTTAAGGAGGATCATGGATCGTTACCACTAGACGCCAGCAAGCAATGAACAAGAGTTGGAGAAGCCGATCCAACCACGCGTCAGTAGTAGTGGAAGTAGTCGATCGTCCCGAACCGATCGTCTCCTCCACGCGATCAACCACACCACGAGCGGATCCAATCAGAGGTTGTTGATGCCGATCAACGCCGCAACGAGCGCGCCTCCACCGGTATCCACACGTCCGGGAATGGAACGCCGATCGCGAGTGTACCAAAGACTCGCGAGCGGCTAGGGTTTGGCTCGAGGTGGCGGCTACGGATTAGCTCGGGATTATCGGTGTGTTCCCTCACCGCCCTCCATATATATAGACCTCCTCACTTGGGCCTCGTGGACCGAGGCCCAATAGAGTCTATCCGGATCTCTATCCGAATTGAGCCCATATCCGAATCACATTCGAATTAGTGTTCCAACCCGTTAAGTGTGCGACCAGAGGTTCACGTATACTTGGTCGCGACCGTAAAAACCTTTTCGGTCACCGTGTTAATAGCGGCCTCTAGTAAGACATATTAACCCCAAAGTATACGTAAAGATCATATCGGTGAACTCGTAATGTTCTCATGTACTAATCCCTTTGCCTCACGATATAGATTAAGCTCAAGGCGAGACCTGTCATCCTCTTAATAGCTCAATCACTCTCTCGATTCCGTGATGGATTATAAACTCGTGATTGACTCCTCAATCATCTTGGCATGGCCATGCACTTTCATAATCCATTACATCGAGGGGCCCGAGATATCTCTCCTATAAGGAGGGCAAATTCTATCTTGATCATTCACATCCCACTACATGTTTCATGGCAAACCCAAAGACTACTTTTATGACTACCCGATTCACGGAGTAGTGTTTAGTAGTCCCAAAGTAAGCTACTACGCATGTTTGGGAACCATGATGATCTCAAGTCTAAGGATTCCACATAAACACTACTTGAGACCAACCGATGACACATGGAATCTCTGCGGTGTCTCATGGCGGGTCTATCCAACATATGTTCACTAACACATGTCCATATTATTGATTTGGTATCTCCATACCATGATCCATGAGACATGATCATCAATCAATACATATGCTGATCTTTGAATCATATTTGTTCCTCATATGAAATATAATCAGGGATCATTTAGAAATAGCAACATATTGGCATTAAGAGTCTCATGAATAAGTCACATACTCATTGATCAATAATGATAATGTCTATTTCAAGGAACAAAGCAATGTATCATAAACATAGTATGTGATATATTCAACATCTCCATGTTGCCTCTAGGGCATATCACCAACACTTGAAATACCGAGTTTAACTCCTACAGGGTGGGCACGCATTACAGGGACCTTTGGTAAGGGAAAGTGAAGTGGTTATCGAACACCGCCCTGAAGTAGACCCAGCGCAGAAGATGTCAGTCCCGCCACATCCGCAATGATATGGATGACATTAAACGTGGCCAACGGGCAAGACTGACAACGGGGCACTCCATGAGGAACTGCCTAAATAGGCCCACTTCATCAACTTTAGAGTGTTTAGAGTGGTCGGACACGGGTGCGGTCAAAGGAGGAGGTGGTCGAAAAGACTACCGGTAATGGTCGTATCTAGCCAGAGCGGTCGGAAGATTGAGGTGATCAAAGAGGCTTCTGTGCGCAGTTGCGGTCGAGAGCGACCGTGGTCGGATGCAGTAGTCGGGAGGCAAGAGAAAAGGGAGATGGGCGGGAGGTAGGAGACGGTGGGGTGGCCCACTAGCAGAGAGAGGGAAGGAGGAAAGAGAGAGAGAGAGAGAGAGACTAGGAGGTGGCGGCAAAGATGTCATGTGGCAGAGGGAACGAAATCGGGGCCAGTCACGTGTCGGCCGGGGAGAGAGAGGGATTTAAAATCCTTTTTAATTTTCAGAACTCCTGAAAATAGAATGAAAGCTTAGAAAACAGTAAATAGAGTCCAAAAAATTCAGAAGAATTCACATAAATTCCTAAATTTATTTTGGACTTAAGAAAAATATTTTCAACCTAAATTTGGTCTTTTAATTAAATTATTTTTAACAAAAGCCTTTTTAAAAGCTAAAAATAGGCAAAATAAAATCTCCAAAATTCAGGCAACCAAAGAACACTTAATTTTGTTTTAAATTAAAATAATTTTATTTTTTCCTGAAAAGTTTAAAATAAACAGCTAGGTTGTTACAATGGGCCAATGTATATTGTGGACTAGGTCCTTTGTACCATGTAAATTATATATTTTTTTATAGTGCTTTGTGGGCTTTTGGTTCCAGGCCCAAGGCTGAAGCCCTGGCAACCCTGGGCCTAGATCCGTCCCTAGGTGGATCCATCGTATTCAATGTCTACCCAGGTTTACATCCACACTCTCTAAATCCGCCTACAAGAGTTGCGGGAGGAGCTCCTGACCGAGAGAACCAACAATGACGAGCTCCATAGGTAGAGGATGAGAGAGAAACAACGAGGAGATGGTCCACCTCGGTAGCAACTACCACCCGTACTGTTGTTATGCCAACCCGAGGTACAATTATATCTGCCACTACCGTGACAACTAGCCACATCCACACCGCTCGGATGACCGCCACGCCATGTCGGTGCCCTACGGTTTCAATTTTTTGCTCTAGGGTCATTCCCCATGAGCCAAACTACAACAATTTCGATCAATGTCGTTTCTATTAGACTAGGCCCACAAGTGTCTCATAGTTAGGGCTATAAACAAGCTGAACTCGAGTGAGCCTGGCCTCCCAAGTTCGAGCTTGGTAGAAACTCGAGTGAGCCTGAGTTGGGGTCCGAGCCTAGAGCTCAGCTCGAATAAGCTCGATAACAGTTAAAATAATTTAACATGCACTAATTTTTAACAATAAAAAAACTTGAGCTCGAGCTCGGCTAGAGTTAACTCGATAATAGTAAAAAAATTATTCAACATACACTAATTTTCAACAATAGAATAGCTCGAGTTTGGTTCGAATAAGCTCGATAAGAGTTAGTATGTAGGTGGGCTGTAAACAAACTCGAGACTCATGAGCTATTCGAGCTTGGCTCGTTGAAGCTCGTGAGCTTGGGATCAAGCTCGAGCTCAGCTTGTTTGGAGCTCGAGCCGAACTTGAATTGAGCCTAGAGCGAGCCGAGGTCGAGCAGCTCGCGAGCCTCGAGCTTCGTTTTACGGCCCTACTCACAGTATAGTTGGGATAGATGGTCCGTGCATGTTGGCATTTGTAGCGTGAGGCTAAGGGCCTATTCTTTTTTGTTGCGGCTTGTGGGTTTTGGGCTGTTCGAGCGAGAGATTACAGAATAACAGAAACTCACGTGTGGTTTTACCGATATAAATGAAGTCGATACAGTATGTACTAAAATTAACTAGTAGACCCTATCTTAAAAGGATACTCCGTTTAAAAGTTAGTTACTGTAGAAAAGCCAAAAATCAGCTTTTAGAAGCCTAAAAGAACAGGGCCTAATATATGCACGTAACCAAACTCTACGCTCTATGTAATTCACACCTTCATTATGAAGTGTTATGTTAGGTTAGACATTGTCTAATACTACAAATTTTTACAATAAATGCATCCGTGCTACTTAAAAGAGAGTCTCGCCCCAACTCCCCTTTCACATTCCTAAAAAATTTCTAACAAAATAGATGATTTTTTTTATCCGTAACAAAGCACGAGTGTTCAACCAGTATTACAAAAAAGGTTAAATGGGGCAAGCAGCCTCCGAGGCCCAGCAACCGCCGAGCCAGGGCAGCTCGATAACCCTATATGCCCTGCCGACTCTCGCAGTCTGTCGTCGCTTGCCATGCTCGGTCCGCCTGCTGCTATTGCCGTCTCCTACCGAGCTCTGGTGGCGTGGCAGAGATACATACCTCCTGCTGCGCCTGTCGAGCTCGAGAACAGGGTTAAATTTTTGTAGGCCAAATTTAGAAAAATCATGCTACAATTCCAAATGTGTGAACAGTTACTAGTTTTGCATCCTACGGACCAAACTCTTCAACAGCTACACATACACAGTACACACGAGAAAAACTGAAGACCAGGAAACAGAAATGGATAACATTCTAGAAGATGACATTTCATTTACAAAGATAAGCATGATGCAGTAAAAAGGGAACTATTAAGTCCTCAAATATACAGCATTATATGTACGGAAGAAGCAAACAAAAGAAAGGGAAGAAAGAAAAAGGGAGGAAAAAGGTAGCAACAGGTGTTACAATTTCACCTAGAAATAAACCATATCGGAGCAGTAGCATGAGGAGTTGGGGGAGGAAGTGAAGCAGAGGAAGATGCGGCGTTGTTGCTAGCGGCGGTGGTGGCGATTGGATCTGCTGTCGGCGACTTGAGGTGCTGTTTTCTGTTGGTGATTTGAGCTGCTCGGTGCTGCCGGTAAGGCGGACGGGAGAAGGGAGCAAGCAAGCGAGGGACATGGCCACATGGGGGATGGGAGGAGGGACACGGCGGGGGACATAGGAGATGGGAGAAGTGGGCCGACGATTTGAGCTGCTCGGTGCTGCTGTCAAGCATATGGAGGAGGGAGCAGGCAGGCAAGGGGCATGGGCACATGGGGGATGGAAGGAGGGAGGAGGCGGAGGACATAGGGGATGGGAGTGAGCCAGTCGGCCGGTAGTGAGAGGAGGGTGGATGGCGGACGGCGGTGCTGCGCTGGGGGAGGAAGTAGGCAGGCCGCGGGTAGGGGAGATGGGGGATGGGAGGGAGGTGCGGGCGTTAGTGAGCCGGTCAGCTAGAGCAGAGGAAGGGAGGAGGAGGTGGCCGCCAAGGGCTAATAGGGAGGAGCCGCCGTCGGCCATAGGCCCCGCTCGTTTCGGCTTAAGTTTCTGGCTTATTTTTCACTATTCATAATTTCGTCTTTTTCTGAACTTTTGGCTTTTTTTTGAGCTTTTTTGCCGGTTCTTTTTTTTGCCGTATTCGTTTGCGTTGTTTGTGATGGGCTAACATATTTTTTTATATTTTTAAATTTTTTTAAATTTAATTATGTTAAATAAACATCTGTCAGCTACAGTATTTTTTCAGCCATAAGCCACCAAAAATAAGCCAAAATGATCACCACCATAGTAGTCAAGTGAGAGTGAGAGAGAGGGAGGGAGAGAGACAGACAGAGGAAGAAGGGAGTTGACACAGACATGTGGGCCACAAGCGTACGAAAAATTTGTAACTTTGATTTACTGAGTCAGTGACACACCCGCAGCCACGTCATCATGGTGGCAAAACCACCGAAAATAGCCTTAGAGAGTTGTTACGGAACCTAGAAGATTCTACGCAAATACCTAAACTCCCTTAAAGAGTTTAAGCTATAAATAAATAGACATTGTATCATATAAAGAGATCTAAGAATTAATAGTCTTTCTGGTGTTCTCTCTTATTGGTGTCTCCTATGATCTACTGTATTTCTCGATGATTGATCTCATGGATTGTATTGCCGCTCATCTATTCTTTGTCAATTTCTTAACACACTATCAACACGAATCGCTCTACAAGATATACCGTATACAAATCATGAACCAATCTCCTGTACATTGACTCTATTGTTTCAATCTAATCTCGATTAGTTCCAGAATAGTTAGCGATGCCATGCCTAGATCGACCTTATGATTAACTTCTCCTGGTCATATATGATTAATTTCTCCTGGTCATAGATTGATCTATAATATGCGTATTAGATCTAGAAATCTAGTAGATTGATCATATAGTCTACAGATTGGATCGCATCTCAGATTAGAATCTAGATTGAAATCAAAAGAAAAATTTGCAAACAACCGTCGGCCGCTGCACAGCCTTGGACACCACCGATCGGCCACTTGAAGCCGCTGTCATTTGAACCCACCACGGCCGACGTGCTCGGCGGATCCCAATGGCCGCCCAAACGACTACTCGGCCTGAAGCTGCCGCCACCACCTCGGCTCTTCCGCGCCCCTGCGCCAGAGGTCGCCAGTCGGAAACCGACGCCGCCTCAACACCCGTGGCGCTCGCCGCCACACCCACACCCAAAGCAGCACTTACTATTTAACCCCTGAAGTTTGTCAAAATAACAAATAAGTCCATTAGACTGAATTTTCTCCATAAAGAATTTAATTCTTGGGTTATATGAGTTTATTATAATCTTGTTAGCACTTGATATTATCATGTTTTCTGGATTTACTTTCTTCAGTGTATTATTTCTACTTATTAGTAATTCCAAAAATTACTTATTAATTAGCATAAATTCATTAAAAATTGCTAGAAAATTCCAGAAAAATCTAGAAAATCCTAAAACATGGTTTTAGGTATGTGAGCTTTCGTAAATTTGTGAAACCTTAGACTTAGTACACATTGGAGGCATCATATTTCTTTTATGGTTTATTTCCTAGCATTGTGTGTTTGAGAATTTATTTAATGGGTCAGTAATTTTGGAAATTACTTAAATGCCTTAATAATTATAAAAAAACCCCAAAGGTTGCTAAGAAAAATATGGAAAATGATAAATTGTCTTCTGAATTGACAAAAGTAAATCTTTACTATTTGCTCTCATTTCGTGCACTTGAAATTACTTACCAGAAATAAGTATGTAGGAAATTGCATGAATATTGTAAGACTTTGGGCATCACTAAGTGGATATTCGCGCGCCCTTAATGGCTGCAGTTGTATCACCCAGGTTATTTCATTATCATATAGTCATGCCTGACGCTGACGTAGTTGTACCCTTGTAATGCTGAAAGGTAAAAACTTTATAGTTTATGAGGTATTTTCTCTACTCTACCATGAAGAATGACTATATGATTTAGATCCATTGGACATAAGGGCATTCTCTAAAAAAATGGCCAAACCTGCAAAAAGTTACTAGTATTCCTATAGACATTTTGTCAGGATCTACTTCTGTTTCTAGGACCTGCAGTCCCCACGCGAGTGTTACTCCGTCTTGCACCATTTTGTCTATGGACTGAGTTTAGGTAACATGTATGTTACCAATAAGTAGGTGCATTTATAAGAAAGAATATGCCATAGTGAGCAATATGGAGACCAGTAGTATTCTCCTAGTTATCCATTAGCTTCATTTAGATGACATTTTTCCTACATGAGTAGCATCAATAGTATAGATACAACTTCCTGTTGAGTTTGATCTTGCTTATGAAGAGCACCTCTTATCTTTTGCTTTAGGCTGAAATTGGGCATTAGACAATTATTTTCCCAGATGCCATAAATGTGTTCGATCTAAGTTGTTTTATTAAAGTCTTACCCTTGCTGAACAGTTGCTCAATAGAACACATTCCAATAGGAAAAGTGTCCTTAAAGACACAAGGAATCTAGTCAAATGTTAAATCCCAGAAGGATCACCTCGACTAGAAAATGCTATGAATCCTAAAGACCTGAATTCTAAGATCGAGGAGGCCGACTAGAGGGGGGGTGAATAGTCATTTCTAAAATGTTCTCTTTTTAAAAACTATTTCATCTATTTGGCTAAATATAAGTATATAATGCGGAAACTTAAATCAAATTGGTTTAGCGCAAATAAAGCCTAACTCAATTAAGTTTGCCTAAGTGCACTAACAATACTAGGCTATTCAAGGTTTGCAATTTTAGGTTGACAAGCAATCAAATTAATTCTATGTATGTAAATTGCTTGAATGTAAATTAAACACAAGAAAAATAAACCACAACATACACGGTCTCTTTTTACCGTGGTGTTCGAAAACTTGCCGGTCTCCCCTAATCCACGTTAAGGTAAGCCCAAACTAATTGGACCGGTTCTACGAATTAAGCCTTCCACCTCAAATCCACTAGTGGTAGCTCTTTCTCGCTCCGGGTAGGTGAGCTCCAATCTTCACAACTTTGCCGGGTCTTCTCACAACCTTCTTTAGAAGATCACCGCGCACGACGCCTCCAACGCTGTCTAGGAGTCGGCAAACTCCAAGAGTAACAAGTCAAGTCTCTCACTTGACTCTCACGACGTGCAACGAATGCACAAGCTCAAATGCACACAAAGTCCACCTCTAGATGCAACACATGCAATCTAGATCCCCTCTCCTTGCTCACAAAATACAACACATGCACTCTAGAGTAGACAACCTCACAGTAGCTTAAGACAACTGAAATGAGTCAATCAACCTTTTCTACAACCGGCCACAAGGGGGTATTTATACCCCCACAAGAAAACTAGCTGTTGGAGCCAAACCCCCTGAAAAATTAGGGCGAGCGAAAGTACCGCAGGCCAATGGCCAGTACTTCCGCACCTGCTCTAACACAACAGTAACGGCTATTTCAGAGCTTCTAAACTAGCCATTGGAAGTCCACGCGGAACTACCACCGTTGAAAATCCAGTAGTTCCGATAACCGAAAGTTCCGCAAAATCGGCGTGGTACTTCTGTTTGATCTGAGATCGAGAGTTGGCGCTCTTCTCGAAAAAAGGTTCCACTCGACCTTTCGGAATTTCCGAAGTCTGGTAGTACCGTGCAACACATGCCGGTACTTCCGTCTTACAGTAGTACCGCTACGCACACAGCGGTAGTTCCAATTATCCTGACAAGTGCAGATATCTCAACATATTTTGCAAAACTAATTTGCAAATTATAGTATCATGCACACAAGTATCAAATATGATTCCTAACAAGTTGTAAAACACATTTGCACACTTTTGAAATCATGACACACGAAATTAATACCGGGACTTCTCACATCTGGAAAACACATTCGCAAACATAAGTCACATGCTACAACAATTATATATGAGCTTCAACCATTTGTAAAACACATTTACAAATATAAGTCTCATATCACAAAGAATAGAAACATAGACTTCAAATACTTGCAAAACACATTTGCAATGCATAGTCCCATGTTTCAAAGATTCAACACATGAGCTTCAACTATTTGCAAAACACATTTGCAAATATAAGCCTCATGCCAAGATGAGCTAGAGCAAGTGAGGTTGAGTCATCAACACATGATGAGATTCAAACTACTAGACATGACCCTTCTTAATAGTACGACAACCTATACTAGCAATTTGGTTTTCTAACAAAACACCATGACCGGTAAAAGACTAGAAACACATCATTAGCTCTAGCTAGTCATACCTTTGCCTTAGGTCATCGTCTTGATATGCATCAACTCATGATGCATCCTTTTTGTTGGGATCCGGAGCAGCAACTGTAGAACCCTTTGTGTTAATCGCACTATCCTAGAAAAACCTAGTGTACACAGTGAAAACAAAGACAAATATCATGCGTAATGACAAACTTTATTTAACTAATATGAACCTGATGGCCAAAAGTTTATAATAATAGCAAAAGAAGACAGCGGAAGATAAACATAAGCGGCAGCCCATCCAGCCTTCCCACAAGGCAAATGACTGTAAGACGTGGCCTACTCGCAATCCTCATCGAAGTCGTCGAAGGCTTCCTCTGAAAGAGTTAGATTGAGCAACATTAGTACAAAAAGTACCCCACAAGTTACACCAGGAGTTTAATAGAATTGATGCATGCATATGGAGTATCAAAGGAAGGCATAATATGGTTAGTTTTCATAAAAAAGCAACATTGGAGTAAATATCATAAAGTAAGTGCAAAAGCTGAATTTGATACAATAAGTGAAATCAACATTGTAAGCAAAATAGTTATCGTTAGTTCAGGTCCATCCCCTACACCAATTTATTCACGGGCATCCCACCCGGACCATCTTTTCTCAAAAACAAACTCGTATGGATTCCATCCATCCGTACGATTTTCAAAATCTCTCATGGATTCCATCCATCCATATGGTTTTTATAAAATATTTTCAAAAGAAAAATCTAATCCATGAAAAACCATACTCAGCATGTCCTTGACCGTGGACACGGCTATCCAGGATAGTTTATTACTCTGAAGAGATGTACAACTATACCCACAAGACATGTTCTCTCTTTTTGCCACGCGATTAAAACACTGCCTTAGGTGTGTGGCGAAGAGTTCATGACAAGGCTGTTACAATGTTCTATTACCAAATTAGTTACGCCGCCACTAAGATTTCACCACAACATAAGTCCAGATGTTAGAGCCCCCTTTTGTGCCATGTGAGACTTCTCGCGGCCTACGTCACGCCCACATTCAGCCTATAGCAAGACCAAGATGGAACTTCATAAGTTACTTAGCCAGGTCTGTCCCATATCAGACTTGTGGTAGTACGGTGTGATTTTATAATAGTAGCTCACAGACCGGTCCTTAACTGACTTAGGCACCAACCACATACCCCTTGTGCCTGGCAATCGACATTGAGTCACCAAACATCAATGCATGCCAGCAAGCACCCACCACCATACCAATGCCTAAGTCTAAACCAGTTTTATATTTTGTTTCGAAATAATTTCATAAACAATCTTGACTCACCAAAGTAAAAAATTCAAAATAAAAGGTTATCATTTCATGTGAAAGATTGTTCCAACCCATAATTATTCTAAGCATGGTTAAGCAATTTTACAAAATTTCTAGTTAGTGCTAATGTACTAACTAGGTTTTATCTAGGGCTGACAATGTATAATGGTATCCAATATCAAATTTGGCTGTCCAAGGAATTTGGGTATAACTAGAGTTCAAAACTGAATTTAAACTAAACTTGAATAAAATTGCACATGCATAATAATTTAGAAACAACATAAATAATTTTAAAATATTAGGATCAACATGGTCAAATGTGTAACTTGCCTTGCTCGAAGTCTTGCTGCGATTCATCGAAGTAAAACTCTCCGGATTCGTCGTAGTCTACACGTGAAGAACCAAACTAAATTTAAATAAAACTCAAAAATTCAAAAAGTGCCCAGAAAAAGGTAGTTTATGATTTTAGAAGAATTTAGAAATTTGAACGGGTTAAATTGCAGTTAAAATGAAGAAATACGGGCTTCCGGAAGTTTAAAACTACATAAAAAGAAAAGACTGATTTTTAGAATTATTTTTATACTGAAAAATCCATTTATGACGTCAGTATCAATTTTTTGGTTGAATTATTTTTATACTGAAAAATGTTTAATTTAATGACATGTGGGGCTGGGTCTAAGGTGGACTGGGTTTACGGAAGGGCTCTGTCCACCGTGGACTCGATCCACAGGTGACGTGGCCCAGAGGGAGGATGTGATAGCTGTGCGCTGATGTGGCAGACATGCGGCGCCACGCGACTCGAGGCCTACCGCGTGGTCGGCCGAAACGGCATGCGCGGAGGTCATGAGCTCACCGGAGCTCCGGCGCTCGGCGGCGGTCTGCGAGGGGCGAAAGGAGAGGAGATGGCGGGGATTCCAACGCTACCCGCAGCGAGGCTCGGCGAGGCTTGATGGCGGTGGTGACGAGGAGGAAGCGGCGGCGGGGCTCTCGGCGGCGGCGGCTCCGGCGACGGCCGCTCGACGACGGGGAAGACGGGAATGGCATCGGTGATGCTCGGCGTGGCTCTGGGTGGCCGTAATAGCTCACCGGAGCTACGGCCGAAGCTCTGCGAGGTGGCGCACGATGCGGAAATGGCTCGGCAACGGAGAGGAGGGATTGGTAGAGGGGAAAGGGGCGACGGCGCACGGGGATCCTCTGGGGTGGTTTTATAGAGGTAGGCGGCGGTAACGGCTACCGTTTTGGCTCACGGAGTAAAAGCTACGAGAGCATGGTGCGGCGGTTAGCAGTGTTTAAAGGAGGGAAAACGGATGGAGATGAAGGCGGAGTGAAGATAGCACTCATATGCCGCATTATCTCGGGACTTAAATGAAGAAAACCGTCACTTTGAAGAGCTCGAGCGGCGGCAATGGCGGCGGCAGGAGGAGGAAGAAGGGAGGGAGGAAGAGGACGGCCTGACGGGTGGGCTCCACTCGTCGGCAAGAGAAGAAAGGGTGGAGAACGAACGGGCGGCCAGATTGAAGACACACGGCTACGGATAGATCTCGGGCGTCGGATGGAAGAGTGAAGGGGTAAGTGGCTATGGACAGATAGGATTAGATCGGGCGGGGGGCTATGAAATCAAAGCCATCGGATTGAGAGGGAGGAGGTTAAGTGAAGATGGAGGGCCGAGATTAGATCAGGCGGTGGAGTTTAAATCCAAGCCGTGAGCCAAAATGAAAGGGTAAGTTGTGGCAGACGGCCAAGATTAGATCAGGGTGGAGTAGATTTAATCTGGGCGTGACACAGGTCAGCCCGAGATTAATCCGAATTTAATTTTTGGATTAATTTTTCAGAAAATACCAGAAAATTTTATAAATACTTAGAAAATAGTAAATTATGTCTAAAAATTCCATAAAATTCATATAAAATTCGTGGAACTATTTTAGACTTATAAAAATATATCTTTAATTTAAACTTAGCATTTAAAATTTTTATAAAATAACTTTTTGACTTTTAAAATTGATTTTTAAAATCATATAAAATTCACAAATAAAATAAAATGAACGCCTTTTGGCTTTAATAAAATATATTTTCGTACTCTAGCCTTTCAAATAAAATCCAGATAACTCCAAATAAATCCCAGAAAATAACAAAAAAATCCAAATAAAAATCATGCTTTAAAATACTTAATTTGAAATAATATTTTTACAAAAATTTAATAATAAATTTAATATTTTTTTAATTGAATTATTTTAACAAAAAGCAATTTTAAAAGCTAAAAACTGGCAAAATAAAATCTGCAAGATTTAGGCAACCAAAGAACACTTGTTTTGTTTTAAACTAAATTAATTTTCAATTTTTTTTACTGAAATTGTGAAATAAACAACTGGGCTGCTACACTTTTCTTCAACTTCATCAACACATGATAGTCTTCACTTGACTTGATGATCAACACATGATCATGTTCTTTGAACATGCATCAATTCATGATGCATCTTTCTCTTGATGGCCTTCAACACATGAAGCCATCTTCTTCTCATATCTTGACTTGATGATCTTCAACACATGAAGTCATCCCAAATAATTCTCATTTGTGAAACCTAATATACTCATCCAACGCATAGAAAATGTTAGTCCACAAAACAATTGTCATCAATTTTCAAGCTTCACCATTAACACATAATGGAGGGACTAGATTCAACAATCTTCCCTTTTGGTAATTCATGACAATCTCAACAAATAATGAGATAAAAATTGGTTTGTTAGTATACAATTTGTACACAACAATTGTATACTCTAAGATAATCTTTAAACAAATCTTACTTATCTGGTTATCATTAATCGTCCAACTATTAACACATAATAGAGAAGTTAGATAACAACCCAACTGCACATGAGCATATATAAACTATACAAGCTATATATATACTCTAGAATGTATTTTAAAGTAAACATCCTAAATATTCATATTAAAGAAGCATGGTTCAATACTTATGAATCCTCAAAATATAGAGAAAGCTCCTCCTAAATGTATGCATACAAGTGTGTATAAAGAAAACATACTTATATGTTTATTTTGGACTATTTGTGGAGTTCAATCTATAATTTAGATCTAAGAAATACATTAGTATATGAGAAAGTGTAATTTCGAATGCATACCTCTTTGATTTCACCTTTCCATCCAAATGAGACTAAGATATAGTATACTTACACAAACATGTTAGTCCCCGAAAAGATTTGTGATTTAATTGTATATTTGGATGTGAGAAATGCAAAAAGATTATAGGAAAGATATCGAATGCATACCTTAATGATTTCACCTTTTTTATCCATATGAGACTAAGTAATATTATACTTACACAAACATGTTAGTCTCATATATACATTTATCATTACCATCAAAATATTATAATAGTATTTGTCATTATCACCAAAACCAACTTAAACAGAGCTTGATCTTTCAATAACCCCATCTTCCAAAGTGTAGGTCGGTTTACGCCAAATAAAATGTTACTCTTGAAGTAATATAATAGCAATTTATTGCTAAAACTCTAAGATAATTCAAAGCAAATGCTAGAAGCAGGCGCTCTCACTTAGAAATTTACGGTTGGTGTGAAATGGGGGAGGAATTGGGCATATTATGGGCATATGAGAAATATTGAAACCTTTGAGGCATATCCTAGGTCAAAGACAGAAGCAAATAAGCTTGAAGCTATAAATAATCTAGTTTATTTTAGAGATAATTGAAATTGTAATCCACATTGCTGGTAAACAAAAATCATTGTAACCCTCGGAAGGTAATTGATTTATCCCTAGTAATATGTTTGTCGCCGGCATGCGACCACATACATAGGAATTGCACGGTAACATGAAGCTGCCGCGCATATGCCACTGGAAGCTATAACCATTTTTCTGAAGAAAATATAACTCTCAAAATACTATATCACCTATTGGATTTTAATGATCCCGAATGATCTAAATCTGTCATACTTATTTGGCATCATAAATTATAACAGGTATATAAATTACCTCCCAATTAATCACACATATTCCTGGTAAATAAGTGTTCCATCTAGGAGGTTATATTCCATGTAGATTAATCTATGGTCGTGTTTTATGTGACAATGTTATATTTATACTCTTGTGAGCATCCTAAATATGTATATCATGTTGTCAAAACATAGTATTCTTGACTAGGTCAAAACATGCTGCATTAATACAAAACTTAGTTTTTTTTGAGTGATCCAAATTTTAAATCAGAAGTATGAGTAATTGGATCATAATATTGGGCAATATACAAGAAGCTAGAATATTTCTGTTATCACATATTAATAGCCCACAAGATGTTGGGATAATCTACCTGTAGTAGAGATGTGCAGTTTTCATGCCACTTCATTAATAAATATCTAGCTCACTGCATTAAGTAAAAGTACCCCCAATCAATGGATTAGTGCATATTAGAAGAACCAATCATTTTGAGAGACCATGTGGAGGTCATCCCGTTGTGTATGATGAGTAATTGACATCGTGAGAGACCATGTGAGGATCATCCCATGTGAGTGGTGAGTAATTGACATCAGTTTACAAAAGTCGAGTTTGAGTCAGTTGGTTCGGACCTTGACGTTGCGTGGCGTAACGGGCTCGGTCGGACTTTGGTCGAACCTAGTCGTATGGGTTAGGATGCATACTCTGATGATGCGACAGGTTTGGACATGTTTATGCTATTTACACGTTCATGTATCGAGCAGTGCTATTTGATGTGTTTTCTTGTGTGTGTGGCTACAGGACATCGAGACGGAGTCGTGGCGAGACACGGTGGACCGGACTAGGCGCAGGTGGCGCTGAGGTCAGAACGGTCGTGATGTGTCGAAGACGACGTGGACTCGATGTGGTTGCGAGGCGTGCAAGACAAGGAGCGCGGAAGCTTCCCGGAGGTTGCAAGAAGGGCGAAATGGTCATTTCGCGAGGCTGCAAAAGTGGGAGCGGGCTCCGTTCGGGTTTAGCCGATGTAACGGGTAGGAGACCCGGTAGCCAGAGGCTATAAATAGCTGTATGGGGCTGCGTACCCCTTAGGACACCTGATTTAGGGTTAGGGCTTACTTTAGTCAAAAGTGTCTTTGGAGAGAGCTTTTGCTTTAGGCTTTAATGGTTGGAGACTAGAAGAGGGCAGCAAAGGCCTCTCCTCCATTCAGTCCTTGTGACCCTATCCTCATTGTGTGTGTGTTCATCCCAAGAACTAGAGAGGGTTCTTGGTGTTCTTGAGGATCGAGTGGGAGAGGATGGTTTGAGAGTCTTGTAATCTTTCTTTGTGCTGTAGATGTACATATGTAACTAGACTCTTTGTATTCTTCTTTTGAGAAATGAAAATCTGAGATTTCTTCTCTATTCTTGAGTTGCTACGATGGTTTCTTGGTTGGATTCTTGAGATTTTCATTCTCTTCTTGATTCTTGCTTTTCAGTGGTAAAATGGATTGCTCTAGGATGGAATTGCACTTCTAGACCCTCTGGTCATCTAATTTCGAGAGCTACTTGTTCAATTTGCAAGAATCACATTTTGAGTCTTTCTTGTTCATCCTCTAGGGTTCTTCTCCAAATCTTGATTCCTTCTTTGAGATGGCTTAAATCTTTGCCTATAGAGTCATGTGGACATTGCTAACATATCTGCAAAGTTTTGTGGCCAAAGGATCAAAGAATCTCTGAAAATTTGGATTTTGGTTTTTGCTGTCTGAAATTTCAGACTTTCTCTCAGGTGCCCTGGGAACAGGGGAGCGGTCAGACCGGATTTCATTTGGCGGTCAGACCGGTTTTTCAGCCGGCGGTCAGACCGGCTACATCGGAGCGGTCAGACCGGCCCAGGCGGTCAGACCGGCCAGACTACGGCGGTCCGACAGGCCCGTGACCGGCGGTCAGACCGGCCCCGGCGGTCAGACCGGCCGACCCATAGCGTTCAGACCGGCCCAGAGCGAGCGGTCAGACCGGCTTATCTATAGCGGTTAGACCGGCCTCCTCTTTGGCAGCCCGTGTATTTTCGTGGTTTTTAGTAGATTTATTTTTCGTTGTTCTCTGTACTTTGTTCTTGGTTCCAGAGAGTTTCCTTGGACTCCTTCATAGCTCTTCGTAGCTATTGTTGAGGAGTTTCATTAAGTGGAACCTAAGAGGGGGAAATAGTTTTTAAGAATCGACATTCACCCCCCTCTATCGCCATTTCGGTCCTTCACATCGGTTTAGGAAAGTCGAGTTTGAGTTGGTTGGTTCGGACCTTGACGTTGCATGGCGTATTGGGCTCGGTCGGACTTGGTCAAACCTGGTCAATATATTTAGTATGCATATTCTTATGATTCGACAGGTTTGGACTCTATTATGCTTACATGTATCGAGCGGTGCTATTTGACGTGTTTCTTGTCTGTGTTGGCTGCAGGACGTCGAGGCGGAGTCGTGGCGAGACACGGTGGACCGGACTAGGCGCAGGTGGCGCTGAGGTCAGAACGGTCGGGATGTGTCGAAGACGGCGTGGACTCGAGCTGGTTGCGAGGCGTGTGAGACAAGGAGCGCGGAAGCTTCCCGGAAGGTGCAGGAGGGGCGAATCGGTAATTTCGCAAGGCTGCACAAGCGGGAGACAGCTCCGTTAGGGTTTAGCCGGCGTAACGGGTTGGAGACCCGTTAACCAAGGGCTATAAATAGAGGTAAAGAGCTGCATACCCCTTAGGACACAATAGAGTGAGTTAAGATTTTAGAGTTCATTCATCCCTTTGTGTGTGTTGCGTTCCTCCCAAGAAGCATGTGAGACTCTTGATGTTCTTGAGGATTGAGAGAGTGTGAGGTTCTTCCCTATGTGAGCATGTGTTCTTGAGAAGAACCATGTAGTGTAACTCTCTTATATCAAGCATGTATGGGGACTCAGTATATGAAGTTTGTTCTTAGTTCTTGCTCTCTTTGTGATCTTTCTTGTCTCAAGTTCTTTGTTTGAAATGATATGGTGATCCCTTCTTGCTATGATTTTTGCTCTATGGAGATGATTCTTGTTCTTTCTTGCCTTTTCATTTCTCTCTATGATGCAGTGACTAGTTTCTGCAGTTTTTGATACCTTGTTCATTCCTTGTCAAGCTGAGATTTTAATTTACAGTAGTATTTTGGGCGCTTGGTAGGTTGATTTCCTTCTTGTTCAAGGATTGCTTTCAGAGCACATATCGACTGCTTTCCTCAAATTGCTGCCGAACATCTTGTTCTGTTCTTCTTGGCTAGCAACAACCACTCAATTTCGGCAGCCTTATTCAAAGATTGTTGCTGTGCTGTCAAGGGCCATGGTTTCCAACCGATTGAGTCACCTTTTTGGTTTGCAGTTCACGGACAAATTGCTGCAGCCGGCTGCTACTAGTACTTAGTGAAAACTTGGTCTCAAGTGAAGCTTCTGTACTCTCTGCATCCTGCAGTGGATCAAAGTTTCCTTTTGCCTTTTCAGATTTGCTCTTCTTTCAGTTTTTGTTTTTCCCTTTTTCAGTTTGCTTTAAGTTCACTCAGGGGTTCAGTTTCTTGCCGCGTCTTCTGTCGCTAGCAGTGTTCAGTAGGTTGTTTTTCTTTTTTTTCTTTTGCTGATCTTTGGCGATTTTACATGCAGATCAAACGACAATATTTTCAGCTGAAATTTTTACTGATTACTCTCTGATTTATGCTGAATTTTTTAGTATCGCATGCGTTCCAGTTTTCAGCAGAATTAATTTTCTGTGAGTTGCTTCGTTCTGCATCTGTTTGAAAAATCAGTATAAGAATTCTCGGGAGCGATTTTAAAAGAGAACGACATTCACCCCCCTCTGTCGCCATTTCGGTCCTACACATTTCCCATATAATATCACTACCGTAGCATACACAATTTTGGGCCACAACCAGCAGCTGGGATTAGATTGGATCTGAAATTTCATCTATCATGTGTCCATACTAAGGGGATTTTGAAGTATGCTATTAAGCAAGATCAAATCTCGGCATCATGGGGAGAAAATTGCCCAAAATCTTTTAATGTTGTGATATTTCCTGAAGAAAGATCTTTGGTGTAAGGTTCACGCACTAATCAAGCTAAATTTAAGTTTAGTTGATACTCCTATACGCCAGAAGCAAGGAGACTGCCAGATTTCCTTTTCCATTGCATGGAGGAGTTGTATAGTATTTACTTAAGTAAATACATTGCTAAGTTTGGAATACACCGGGTTGAATAGTATATCCATCTTTGCGAAGTTGACTTATTGGTCACTGATCTAGAGTCCACGGGGACGCATGTGGATCTAAGGTCTACTAACACTAGTCAATATAATTATTAAACACTCCTTAAATACTCTAGTAGAGAAATCACCTTGAAGGTGAAATACCTCATGAAGAGTCATCACGAAGATGAAAACCCCAGTAATTAAGTGCTCATATATTTTCAATACTAGGGATCACGGAACGACCAATAATCTTTTATTTAGGAAACGACGAAGATTTGGTTAATGCTAAAAGACACTCAATTATGAGAATATTCGGAGAAAAGTTGTTGACAACCAGTTTACCTCTAAAATTGCTAAAGTTTCTTGTATGAGAACATAAATCTGGAACCAAAGTCCATGGCCGAGCACCTGAAGTGTTCATATCGGGTAAAGAAAATGAAAGGAAGCAATTGAGGCCAAACCATAATCACAGATAAAAGTCTTAGACTTGATAGTTCAGACTTTATGAGTCATTACGAGATAACGAGGTGGTGAAAGTGATGGTTCAAGGATCTTGAAGAGATCGATATTCTCCTGTTATGAATGAAATAAATATTCCGTTATATAATAACTCTGGCAGACATGAATGAGATATGCCGTTATTGGATTCTGAAAATCCTTGATGAGATGCCTGAAGTGACTCAAAGCTCGATCCTTGAAGGACTCGGTGTTTCAAACAGAAAGTAAATTGCAACATGTATATATGTATATAAAACTCATACTTAATAAACTCTTACTCAAATAAAGAGTGTCTCCTAGAAAAGAAAATATCTCCTAGAAGAGAGAACATCTCCCTGAAGAGAAATTAAATCACCAGTTGATCGAAAATACAACAACGATTATGAAATTCTTAGAAGTGGATAAGGACCTATCCAAGACCCGAGAGGATGGAATGAGAAAACTAAAACCTAGAAGTACGCCACATAAACACATATGAAGTGCATCTCCTACCAGAAGCTTATGGAGTGGCGATATCCTTTATTACCATGAAGGTATCATATACATTGGTGTTAATGGCAAATTTATTAATCCCCTAAGTGTCAAAATTAAGACTGATTATATTGATTATGTGGTGGTATGACCATGCTTTTAGTTCTGCAGAATAGACTTTTGGTTGTATAGTACCACTCAGACATGATTGCTAAATATTAAGACCCTAAAAGGTTTTGATAAGTCACATCCTAAAGAAATGTGGCATTGGGGTTGATTACCCCCATATCCTGATTAGGACAAATTTTGCTTTTGTTGCACATATAGATAAGTGGTATTTTTGGAAAGTTAAGTATATTGCTCCCAAATTGTTTTATCGTCTCTTTATCTAGAAGAATAATGAGACAAATGTCTAAAAGACTATACATTGTGGTAATCCAGTAGATATACTCACAATATATACTGGCATGTATTTATTTCTTATTAAAGGCATTGGAATAATGAGACTTCACCGAAAGTGGTGTTTAGGGAGAGCATATACTGAACCTTTATAGTTATGCATGAGATTCAGAAGATCTCGACTTTAGTCTAACCTAGGAGGTATTGACTCGATGATCACTACCTTGAAGGTCTTTACCACTTATCGGTATAAGTCCAATCGATAGACATGATAAAGGTCCTAAAGATCATATAAATACTAAATGTAAGCATTATACTCTTTTTCTCTTAGTAAGTTTTTTCGTTGGGTTTCTTACTTAAAGGTTTTTAATGAGGCAACAAGTGCAATACAATTTAACGTATCTTGTGTACTTTTTTCTCCATTCCTTTTTTTCCCATTGGGTTTTTGGAAGGAGTTTTTAATGAGGCATATGCATATCGTGGTATGAAGCCTCACCAAAATATGCTTGGCTCAAACGAATGATTAGCCGCATCCAGAAATCATGTGACAAACACCGATGATAACCCTACAATTATCTCTAAGGATAATGCAATTTGTGTGGCACATATGCAAATGAGCTATGTTAAGGTAATATCACGAAGCATATTGCTCCTAAATTCTTTTATCCTCACGAGCTCTAGAAGGACAGAGGGGTAAAGATATTGAAAGCTAGGTCTTATGGTAATCTGGTAGATATATCCACAAAATCCTTTGCAGCCTCTACCTTCCAGAAGTGCGTACGAGGCATTGAGATGAGGCAACCTAGAGAGTTACAAGGTTTAGAGGGAGCAAATCCCCCGAACCATAGCCCTTATGTAAGACCAGAAGACTTACATTACATGATCCTGAAGATCCAAATGTTGCACTCTTTTTCCCTTCGTAACTTTTTCCTGAAGTTTTCTCACCTAAAAGTTTTTAATGAGGCAACAAGTGCGACACAAGGAACGGATGCGATGTACTCTTTTCTCCATCCCTTTTTTCCCACTGGATTTTTGGGAGGAGTTTTTAATAAGACATATGCGTGTTGTGGTATTCGCCCAAGAGAGTATTACGAAACCTAGAAGGTTTCGGCGTGGGCAAATACCTAAACTACCCCTAGGAGCTTTAGGCTATAAATAGAGACATTGTACCATGTAAAGAGATCTAAGAATTAATAAAATCTTCTTAGTGTTCTCTCTTATTGGTGTCTCCTGTGTATGATCTATTGTGTTTCTTAGTGATTGGTCTTGTAGGCTGTATTGCCGTTCATCAATTCTTCGTCAAGTTCTTAACAAGTTTTACATAGTTCAACGGGTTGTTTAGATGGTTTAATAGTTCAGAGGTAGATTAGACTACCATCAAAGTTTAGAAGGTAATTCAGACTTATTCCTTTCACATACGAGGGAGATATTCCTTTGAGCTTAGTTCGTACAAGCATATAGAAACTTCAGTAGCTAACTCGGAACATAAGATTTCCCTGCTACTGCTTCACATTGAAATGTGGGATGAATTGTCGGGATAAATCCTGATATGCCCATTTTCTGGCTCAATAAGACGAACAACCTCTCCCATAGAAGGCCGTTGTTCCGGGTTTGTCCTGACACAAAGATACGCAGCTCTGGCTAGATGATACAACCCATATGTATCATACATGTCGGCAATGCGCTCATCAATTAGTTCGTGTAGGGCAAGATTCTCAACCAAAGGCTCTGCCTGAAAATTTTAGATGTGTCAAAAAATGAATGGTGCAGGTGTATTGTAAGCAGGTTGATATAACAACAAGAATCCACGAAAGGGAATACCCATTGCAATATATGTGTGCACTGTCCTTCACGTTCATCGAGCACCTTGCGACCAGATATCAGCTGGAAAAGAACAATCCCAAAGGCATAAACGTCTGTTCTAACAGAAACTACGCCGAATTCAGCATACTCGGGCGCCAAGTATCTGAAAGACATGACAATAAATTGCTGGCATTGTCAGAAAGAAAGCAGCAAAAGAGTAGCATAAAATGGAAGAATGAGTTGATAGCAGTGCAAGAATTAGAGTGTGTTCCAACCCTGATTGCCCCAGAATCCTTGTATGGATAGAAGCATTGTCAGCCTTCCATTTTGCAAGACCAAAGTCCCCAAGCTGTGGAAGGTATGGTGTATACAGTTACAATCAGAGAGCAAAAGGCATCCGCATCTTGAAATGTACCTTAAGTAGTGAGGTCTAGAACTCTCCAGCTTACCATAGGAACAAAGTCATGTGTCAACAGCACATTGCTTGGGCGCAAATCCCGATGAATGATTGGAACGGCACGGCACTCTTCATGCAGAAAGCGCAGCCCTTTTGCTATACCAAGGGCAATAGCATACCTCTTGTGCCACTCCAGTAAATTTGCCTCCTTGTCTATTTCACCAAGTGACAAGCAAAGTAACTGGTCCGTCACCACCTTCACAATATGAAATCATTTTATGAATATAAACCAAACACGTACCAAATAAATGCCACTCGAGGGATTTGTTGCATATATACTCATACACCAAGATATTGTAGCTTTCTTTGCAGCAATACCCAAGCAGCATGATGATGTTTCGGTGCCAGGCAAAGCGGAGAACTTGTACTTCAGAGAAGAACTCGCTATAGCCCTGTGAGCTAGCTTCTTTGCGCAACTTGGCTGCAATGACCTGGCCATCCTTGAGCTGGCCCTTGTACACGTATCCAAATCCACCCTCGCCCAGCAGATTCTCGTTTGAGAAGTCAGATGTTGCAGCTTGAATCTCTGGGAAGTGGAATTTCATAGATTCGGTGATGTAAAGAACTGATCTTAGCCCGCAACTAGTGCATAGAACTGGTCGTTCTGATAGATCATAGTGGGGGATCATGTTTCCTTCAATACATTTTCCTGAAAGAATCACAGGAGTACAAATATCATAGATAAATTTGACATGGTGCATGGCCTGTGTAACATCAACTATCGGAAGGTAAAACTGCAGTTAATTTTTAGTATAAGCTCCTGAATTCTGTCTGAGTGAACTACCAGAACGGCTTGCTATATTTTTTAGGCATTACTGAGCAGAAATAGTTTCCTTTCTTCCTTTCCTTTTTCTTTTCCTTTTCAGTGCAGTGTCCAATTTTAACATTTAATAAAAACATAACCTGCTTGCGCCTGTATGCTTTTGCTTTGTTGTAGAAACATTTCATACCAATTGACAAGGATTTAGTCTCGTCGATCATTGTGAGATCAACCAACACTGCTAACACTTGCATGGCCTTCACTTCTCCCACACTTTTGCTTGATGGATTCGTTCGAATCGACTTCAAGACCCGCACTGATAAGTTATCCTCAAATAGTGCAACTTTGCAGGCAATGTGCTTTTCTAAGTGCTTGAAATCTCTCCTGAAGTGCCTAAAATTTTCATTATAAAATCAATACTTCAAGTGCTAAACCAACACAGGAATCGAAACTTCCATCAGGATTAGTCTGTTAACAACAATTAAAGAAGAAATGATCCACGAACCCATCAAGTACAACCCAAGAAGCTTTGCTGGAATTAACTTCACGGATAATGACATCCTTTGCTGGTGATCCAGGACATACTTGCAGGGTTACACTAATCTGAAATAAAAAACACTGAGCATCAAAATCTAACTACAATTTTCAAGAATGTTGCTAATCTAACTAACGAAGCACTTATTATCCTGTCAAAAAAAGTGAATGAGGATTCGGGGTGAAAATAAATATGGTTTGTTCCTTAAAAAATGACTTTTATTTCTGTATGAAATAGATGTAGGTATTGTTACTCCAGCTTTGTGGAGCTCCTCCACAACATGGCGGAGCTTGTTTCGGTGGAATTCAGCTTTCGTCCTGGCCTGATCACCTATGTATCGTGAGCCCATCCCGCCAAAAGAATCAGTACATGCTTTGGTTTGGTAGCCCACTAAGAACACAAAAAAGACAAAAGGGATAAGTTTTATAGTAAATGCAAATGTTAATTTGAAATAGGAATGCTCATCTATAGTATTCAATTTGAAAAATGACTCCACATTTCCAAACAACTTCGATTATCTAGGTGGATGAGATTGCACCAGCCAACCATTATTTTGATCTAATTATAACAGCTTCAAAGTATAGACTTTGCAAAATTTTATATATAATGGAAGCACAGCTAAATATAAATTTGGATATAGTACATGATAGAAATATTATCATTGAAATTCAATGTCAGATCACACAAATGCTGGACATATCATCAGTTTGCCGAATGCCTCTTGGATAGGAGCCTATGCCTGAAACAAGGTAGGAAGGTTCTAATTGTGCCATATCAAATCATATGTTTCCAAATGACTTCAATAGTTTGTTGAACAAAAGGCACTTGATTTTTCGGTTCTGTTCTTTTGTTCAGTTTTTTCTTTGTTCCCCTTCATTGCCATGTTGTCATTACACCATTTGTGAAGCCAAGAACCTATGGCCTCCAAAGTGAGGCCAAGGAACAATCTCTCTGAACCAACGGCCAATACAATGGCATTAGGCACATTATGCAAACATCTCTCTGACATGAATGCAAAGTGAACTACTACCTAGCTGCAGTGTAGCAGTTTTCTCAATGTAAAGTTAACATATGCATGAGGGAAATTAAGCATCACTTCCAATGTTTTTTTAGAGAGAATGCAGCATCACTTCCACTGTGACACTTAAATTCTAGTACGCACGATAATGTAACAAGCAACTAGACAGCATTTTGGGTAGTTTAACTGAATTGGAAGCTTCTCAAGATATTCTTTGAGTTGTAACATTAGGGAATTAAGTCGACTAAAAGGGCTGAGAGATGGCAACGCGATGGGAAAGAACGGCCTAAAAGGGGAGCGTGGCCCTCACTCGGATTGATGACGGCGTGTAGCACCCCGAGCACGACGAGGGAGTCGCGGCCGCGGAGTATGTCCCCGCGCGCGACCAGCCCCCTGAGCGCCATCCTGATCTCCTCCTCCCGGTGGTCCCGCGTCGCGTCCAGCGCCACCACCACAATCTGCGGCGGCGGCAGCGGCGGCGACACGGACACCGGCGCCGCGGCCCCGCCTTCGGGGGTGGCGTGGTCGTCCCCTGCGCCGATGACGGAGTACATCGACATGGGCGTGCTGACCGGGGTGCTGGTGGCGCTGCTCCTGCTCCGGTCGTCCCGCCACCGGCGCCGCGAGGCCCTGCTGCCATTGTGGCCGCCCGGGAGCGAGGCTATTAGTATGTCGAGACGGCTGAGCGCTGCGGAGTATATTCGGGATAGCACAGAGTACATTCGGTGCTGCGGCAGGCGCGGGGGGCATCACGAAGGCTCCGGGAGCGAATATATTCATGGGGCACTCATGGCCAGTGCAGCGATAGGGACCTGGAGGGGCAACCGAGGCGGCGGCGACGAGCCGCAGCATGTTGCACTTTTCGCCTCGCGGGCGGACGGTTGCGCCGGCGGAGGCCGCGATGAAGCCGGACAGCGAACGAGGCCACATGGGTGGAAATGAGAGCGCGCTTGCTTATATAACGAACTCGGCCCTTTCTTGCAGCGGCGGCCTGCTAGGCGCCTGGGCGAGGAGCAGCAGTGTGCTAAGTAAAGGGCGCCAAATGGGCCGTGTCAGCTCAGGCACGTTTTTCTGGTCTCTGTTGGGCCGTTTATTTTTTAATATTTTTATATAATTTTATTTTGTAGTTTTTAAATTTTATATAGCTTATTTTATAACTATATATAATTTTGTATTGTCCTTTTGAATTATATATATTCTAGGTTTTTCTATTTTTTTTCAAAATTTAACTGTGTCTGGGCCGGTCCGACACGACCTGTGAGGTTATCAGGCCATTCTTTGGTTGATGCCTCAGCCCATAGGCCGATATGACACGACCTATCTAAGTAACAGGCCAAATAGATTTGTGCCTATATGGGTATGTGCCATGTCGAGCTGTGCCGCTCATTTGGGTACCTCTAGAGCGAAGCATGAATTCCAATTGAATTTCTTAGAAAACAGTTTAGTTTATACAGAAATCTAAAAAAATTCTTGTTCTAAGTAGGACATAATTTTATGCAGGTTTCGCTAATTCTCCCCCTTTTTCCTTATCAAAGGCTCAGTAAGTATCAAACCGAAGCCCTATTTACTCTGAGAAGCTTGAAATTCTCTAAGATACATATGGATAAAATACTTAAAAATACCACCATAAAGTATAAAGTAGTGTTGTCATGTACATGCAGCCACAAACCAGTTGCTTTACCTCCAGAAAATGGAGATATGGTCAGCATCGTGCATCTCGTTTTCTTTTCCTTCTCCTTTCCTTTCTCTTTTCAAACAACTAAGGAGAGAAGAAGAGGAATGCAAAAAAAAAGTGTTTTACAATCAAATGCTAACATCATCAGACGAAATGTTTTCTCATTCACTCGTAGAAGCATGTTAAGTTAGATTTAGTAGTGCAGAACTGGCAGGGTACCGCTGAACCTTCGTTACCTTATTCAACTAGTCAGTTCTTTCATTCTCAACAAAACATGCCAGTTAAACGTCTTGTGTGTGGCATTGCCTGAATCAGCCCATTTGTTTCACAAGAATAAACATTGTCACTAGACCATCGATGGTTATAATATATTTACAGGAGGAACCGAGGAGGGCAAGATGAGAAGTAGGAGGACGTCGAGGTGATAACCTTCCAGCTCAGGAGATGAAGGATGGTCGTCTCCCGGTCCAGCCGTCGTCACACCAAGCTGATGCCTTTGAGATCGGCATAGGGATCACTGTCCACAAAGAGGCAAAGTGCGAGACATCATTCGACCACTTTGGATTAGATTTTTCCACTTCACTTTAGGATGATAATATTTTTAACTTGAGAAATCAGCATGATCATTAGGTGAAATGTACTTTGTATTTTTTTGAAGGGGCCAAACCACTAATTAAATACATGTAATTAACTATATAATAAAAAATTAGTAGAAGATTAGGGTGTCAGGCCCCTCCCAGCCCCCCTTGTCTCCGCCACTGGTGCTACCGTTCCCGACGAGCAGCGTGCAGCCCTCCAGATCGCCGGTGATGCGCTAGCTGAGGGTCTTCGGGTCGTGCACCAAGACGGCCATTCCGTCCCTGCAATCAAAGGAACGCTTGTGGATGTTGAAGAACCGGAGCAGCAGGTGCAGCCTGCCGTTCCTAAACACAGGTGCAACCTATTGTGGTAGGCAAAAGGGCCGGCCAGTGACTAGTGAGTGGTAAGGAAGGCGCCAGCCCCGGCTGACCCCGGTTGGTCCGCCCCTGCTCGGTAGGACCGGAGAGAGCCAACAAGCCGGCCAAGTCCACACCGAAGTAGCCGCGTAGCGTGGACTCGCGCATCGTTCCCCTTCACCCCTTCCTCCTCGACGACGTCGCCGTCTTCTCCGCTCCCCCTACAGTCCAAAGCGCAGCGAATGCGGAGCCCGAGCCGCTCGTGACCTGGCCGGAAGGGCGGGGCGAGCTTCGCGCGCGCGACGCCTCCCACTCGCCGCATCCGGATCTCGCGTCGCATGCGCCGCCGCCGCCGCCGCCGCCGCCGCGCGATCTAGAGGCGGAGCACCCCTCGGGAGGTAAGGCCTCCGGGGATTTGGGCGCCGGGTGGAGGGTATGGCGACGGAGGCGTCCACTTCGGCTGCCGCGGGCGCGGGGGGAGCGAGCTGGGTGGAGTCGTACACCGGGATGTCCGCGGACAACATCAAGGGCCTGGTGCTCGCGCTCTCCTCCAGCTTCTTCATCGGAGCCAGTTTCATCGTCAAGAAGAAGGGCCTCAAGAAGGCCGGCGCATCCGGCGTCCGCGCAGGTGACTTTATTGCGCTGCTTTCAATCGAGACATCACTAGTTTGCTTGTTGTTGCCCGATTTGTGTGTTGTTCGTGTGCTCTGCTTGGTGCCCCGACCTGAGCGGGCGGGCGCCGGGGTCTCGATTGTTCGTGTGATCTCCGTTGGGATCTGTAATAGAATTATGGATAGGGAGAGTGCATGGGAGATTTGGTTGGTTATCGGCATGGAATTAGATGGTCGGTTTTTTACCTCTTTGGAGAGCTACAGTTAATGGCAATGACGCATTGTTATCGCTTATTCTTCATTACTATGCTATGCTGTTGCATACTTGCCTTGCAGTTTGGTTGGTAATTGTTAGAATGCATGTCCTGTAACATCCACAGCTAGTTCAACAAAAAATATTGAGTGATCAGAAGCAAGTTCAGAGCGTTTTTCTCCCATACTATATGATGAAATTAGCAGGGTGCCCCGCGCACTTGCGCAGCTAGACATTTTATAGTTTTTAGGGGATTGATACTACCCTACTCCGTACCATTTGAATTGCATGAATGGCTCATAAAATTTTGTATGATTATTTTACCCTTTCTTTAATTTTGTAGAAAAAATCCATTGCAACCTAGCTTTCACTCGTAGGATCAAGGCAGCGCACGAGACCTACTTCTGTTTTATAATTCTTACCACAATTTTCTATATTTTCCTACCTCCTGTCCAAAAGGTAATTCTTGTATTTTTTTTCTGTGTTTTCCTATCCTCTGTTTTCCAGTTGTGTTTGTATAAAATTTCTTTATTTTTCCCTATCACACTATCTTTTTCAATCAAAAGTTGTAACATAGTTGCTTTAGAGTTTTTTTAAAAAATATTTTTAGGTTATTCAATTTTTTTGAATTATTTGAAAATGTTAATAAATCTTTTTAGCCAAACCCTCTTTGAGGAATGGTAATTGAAGTATGATCTAGCCAAATGCTTCTAGACACACCAAAATGTTGTTTACATGAATGCCAAGTTTTAAATTTAGTATGCTAGCTGTATTTGCCGCACAACTGCGCGCTAGATATTAGAATGCATATATTTATATTTAGAAATAGAGTACAGAGTTGTTCCGCTTACTGACCTTTTACTTCCATGATTTTTTTCTTTTGACCGCTTCCTACTGCTAGCTAATTAAATGCTTCTTCCTGTCTATTGTGACTGACATGATGATCAACTTAGATCTTTGTAGTTTGTCTTCTCAGCGTACGTGGTCATATTTATCTTGTATCTATTGCTGCAATGTACATGTGAAGCAGTGGTGTAGCCAACCTATTTCTGTGGGGTTAATTGACCCCACAGGTTTTTGCAAAAATGCGTAATTAGTGCTAATATTTACAAGTTCATAAAAGTCTAAAGATTTTATAATAGTTGACCCCACAGGTTTTGAAACCTGGCTACGCCACTGATGTGAAGGATTGGAGCTATATATATTCGTTACCAAAGTCTACTATTCTTAAAAGCTATTCCACACGTCCAAATAAAGCTACAATGAGATTTCCACATGCTAAAATAGGTGGCGCAAATCTTTCTCTTTTCCTGAAAATTAAAAAGCATTGTTATGCCCTAAATCCTAAGCCAAATTTTGCACGATAAATTGCATATAAAGATCTAGTGGAGTTATCGCGATGAAAGTACCAAGAATAATTAATTAAACATGCACTTGTAAGATATATACCTCTTCAGGGAACACATTCGGATAGGCAGACTTGACATTGACCAGATGGCGGCGGCTCATCTCCATCCGCCTTTGGTCCCACCATAATCAATCCTATTCCTATCTGCCTTTAGTCGCCTGCTATTCACATTTGCTGCATGCAGTACTACTCAGGCTCTATCCCTTCTTCCACACGCACATCTAGTTGGCACATGCATGAAGACTGGCGACAAACATATTTCACTTGGCAATCTACAGCTATAACCTTATATAAGCGTACAACATGCATAAATGAAATTTTCTTACCACGATCTTGAGCTGAATTTTGCTTACCACACCGCAATCATGTGCTTAGCCATGGCCACGCTTGCTAGCTCCAACGGTCTAGCTAGCATCATCATCATACATGGTTGATTGGTGATTAGGCAAGCGCACATACGTAGTCGCTAAGCCTATGAGACCCTCAGCACAAATCTGATCGATGCATGACATACTTTCATGCATGCCGATGGCACATGGGAGCCGTGGATGATTCCGGCGACTCGGCTGGGGAGCTCTTGGTTTTTTTTTTTTTTGCTTTCCTTTTCTGTCCTGGTGCACGTGTATTTCTTTAGGATTCAGCCTTTTCATGGCACATCCATAGGAAGCTAGCACACGTAAGTATATATTTGTATTAGAATAATAGAGTTGTATTCATACCTATATCTATAAATCTACACCGTTATAATTTGGACCAACCAAGATAAACGTTGTAGATATTTTTCTTTTTACTCCTTTAACGTGGTAATTTGTATCCTTTGAGAGCGAACGAGGTGTCTTCTTTTGCCTTTGTTTTCATAATATAATAGATTTAACTTAAAAGTTTGGTCAGTATTAAGCATTAGATGACCAGCAAAATTATGAAGTGCTTTCTCTGCTGACGCAAAAGAATAGAACTGCTGACTCTATCTCCAAAAACCTTGTGACATATTCTAACAGTAATCATTGCTTAGCCACTTAATTTTGTTTCCTGTTTGAGCCCATGTCCGCTGATATGGAGGCTCGTCGTGTACCTGAACCATTTATTGTCTATCTTAGTGAAAATGACACGCAAAGCTTGTGCATGTTCTCAAAAAATATTTATGAGAGGTGAATGGCAATAGCTTCTTAACATGGTAAAAGAATATCGCTCTGTTATTTAAATTTCTGAGATGTTGTTGGCTGCAAGTATGTGTGAACTGTGGAGCAATGACCTAATGTTGCCTGTGGGATATATGGATTGTTAGTTTGTTACCTTTGCTGGACAGTTGTTCTGTTGCCCTTTTACTTCTTAAACTGTTTAGTTCTGTTCAGTTAGGTGATTTTTCAAACACAGTTTGTTCTCATTGGCTGACCGTGTTGACATTGGGGTTTTATTGCAGGTGTTGGCGGTTACTCTTACTTGTATGAACCATTATGGTGGGCAGGAATGATTACAAGTAGGTCTACCTTTCTGATACAACTACAAGCAGGTCTTCATGTTGTTCTAATACCGAACAATGTGATATTGACAGTATCCAGTGTTGTTTTCCAGTGATTGTTGGGGAAGTTGCTAACTTTGCAGCATATGCCTTTGCTCCTGCTATCCTGGTAACGCCACTTGGTGCACTTAGCATCATCATTAGGTAATAACTATAATTCACACGGTCCTTCATGATAATCTTGAGAATTTCTGCTTCTTACAATTCCAGAAGTTTGTGTTTTCCTCATTCTAACATATTTCTCTTACAGTGCTGCTCTTGCAGACATTATGTTGAAGGAGAAGCTACATATATTTGGTATACTTGGGTGTGTTCTCTGTGTTGTGGGTTCAACAACTATTGTACTTCATGCCCCTCAGGAGTGCGAAATTGAGTCTGTAGCAGAAGTGTGGGATCTTGCTACTGAACCCGGTACTCTTCTTTCTTTCCCGGTTAGATGTTGACAAGTTAACTCTCAGACATTAATGACTACATTTTTCATATATTTATCTCATCAAGTAGACAATTACTAAGGTTTTAGTTTTTTTTCTTGCAGCTTTTCTATTTTATGCAGCCATCGTGCTTGCTGCAACTTTTGTTCTCATATTCCGCTTTATCCCACAATATGGTCAGACACACATCATGGTGTATATTACTGTTTGTTCGCTTGTAGGATCTCTGTCGGTATGTGTTTCACATGCGAGTGATTCTCTCAATGTAATATTCACATGATACTGTTGAGTAATTATTCTCTAATTCTCTTTTCCTTTTTTGATGTGCTGGTTTTGGCAGGTCATGAGTGTGAAAGCTCTTGGAATAGCGTTGAAATTGACCTTTTCCGGAATGAACCAGCTAATCTATCCACAGACATGGGTGTTCACAATCGTTGTTGTTGCGTGTATAGTAACACAGATGAACTATCTGAACAAGGTAACACTGATTTATGTGTTAATGGAGAGTTTAAGTGCTTGGTTAGCGAGCATACGTCAATATCTGATAAGTTATTTTAGTATCACATATATTTTATAACATGTTTAGCGGAGAAGGAATGTGACAGTGTACTAGCCACTAGCCAGTATGCTTCTAATATGTCATAATGAGCACTAGGGTGCTATTGAGATTAGCACATCACTACCTGATTCTGCTCGTTAAAAACTCAGGCTTGATATTTTTGTACATCACTCTTTAATGTTCTAGAGAATTTCGTAAATGCCCTAAACTTACTATATTTGCTTTTTGCAGGCTCTTGACACATTCAATACAGCAGTTGTTTCACCGATATATTATACAATGTTTACCTCGCTAACCATACTGGCCAGTGTGATAATGTTCAAGGTAACATCTTTGGGCTTGTCCATTTCGTTACATTGTTATGTGTGGGACTTTCTTAGTCTAGTTTTTTGAACTGCAAGTTTGATACAAAATTAAGTACTGCTTGTTTAGGCTTAAAACATGCATTGAAGTTGTTTTTAGAAACATCACTCCATAAAGTTCTTTGGTTAAGTCAGCTACTTGTATTAATGTCGGACTATCTTTTTCGAACTTTGTTTGTTTGCTTGCACAGAGGTACTCTTGGCTGCATTTTATCAAAAAAAAAAAAAAAGATGCCTAAAATTTTTTGGTTGCCATCTTTGTGTGACAGATAGGAATTATTAGAATTAAGGGAGATACCTGAGCCTCCTTGCGGCAGATAGGATATTAGGAATCAAACTTTTAACACTTTCTTGTTTCTTATTAATTGCTCCCGTTCCCCCAATAATTTGATCATATGATGTTGGACAATTGATTTTTGAACATCTATTGCCTATTATGACGTCGACCCCAGTGTCTTTCTTTTTTTTAAAAAAATGTGAGGCTTCTATTAGTAGTACCACAATGAATAATACCATGCTGGAACACTTTTTTGCTTATTGTAGCATGCAGTGCTAAAAAATGTGACCGTGTTCCTTCATTGACATCTATTCGCTGGAAAGAGCTTGTGTGCAAAGTTTTGAAGCAGCTAACTGGCAATTGAGGGCTTGATTTGTGCTTAGCTGGATGATTTTAAGATCTATGCCATTCTCTCTAGAAGAGTACAGAAATGCTGCTTCAATTCACTCTGTACCATATTTTCGAAGTTAGGGTCTCCTTGGGTGATCAATACTTAGTGTCAGTGATGCCCATTTGGTTCATGGCCTAATTTGCGATGACACATGGGTCATGGATTCATGGAGTTAAGGAAGTGTAGCAAGCCACAACTATGGCAACGAACCAAGTACTTGCCTAAGAAAGTGTGGCACAACTAAGGTTAAGCATGGGCAAGTTAGACATCAAACTAAAGTGCTAAACACCCCCCCAATGTTTCTTTTTCTGCTGTCAAGATCAGTCAGGCGTGTAATTGTGAAATTAGATTCAAGGGAAAAAAGACATTAATGTTTTCCATAAATTTAATGGTTTAAATTTGATTGCCTGAGTGTAGACATCGAACCAAGGGCACCTAACATGATCCATGCCGCAGTTGTTGTTCTTGAGTCCCCAAGTCAATCCAAAATATCTATGTTTGTCTTTCAGAAATGACTGTGTAGCTTGATTAACTTTGTAGTTGTCTTGTCAGTTGATTTGGCTGTTGTTAGAAATCCGTTGTGCTACATGACAATGCTCTGAGTATATTTAATCATCTAGCTTTGAGCCTTGTGGTTAATATTCCATCATCTAGTCTCGAGCCTTGTGGTCAATATTCTGTCATCAGGCTTCAAGT
Source organism: Bonia amplexicaulis (assembly GCA_036346245.1). Lineage (NCBI taxonomy): Eukaryota > Viridiplantae > Streptophyta > Magnoliopsida > Poales > Poaceae > Bonia > Bonia amplexicaulis. The sequence goes on along the minus strand of CM070736.1, from coordinate 4,847,699 downwards.
CTTCTAATCTGTCCAAATTATCTAACATCTGTTTGTAGTCCACAAATGATTCTGTTAAACTTGATAAACTACCACCATTGTCTTATCAGTTTATACAAATATCGGTAGAAACCTGCTGTGATTATTGAAAATGCTCAACACATATTATGGACAACTAATCTACTTGCATGCAGGACTGGGATCGTCAAAATCCAACTCAAATTGTGACAGAGATGTGTGGTTTTGTTACCATCCTCTCTGGGACATTTCTTCTTCACAAGACAAAAGATATGGTTGACGGTATGCCCCCCTCTCTTCCTTTAATTCGCACAGATTCTGTTGGTAAATTTTCGCACTCTCTGACATCATAGGTCTCCCACCAACTCCACCTATCCGAATCCCTAAACATGCAGATGAAGATGGCTATGCGGCTGAAGGAATTCCTCTCAGATCAGCTGCTGAAGGCATCCCGCTGAGGTCACCAAGGGCAGCAGAATCATTTTGACCAACGTGATATGCTTGGTGATCTTTGCGACCATGCTCAGCCATTCTTTCATTCGATACCCTTTGTAGATTGTACTCTAGGTCTTAAAGGTAAAGGCTCGGCTCCCCTTGTAATTTTTGAGCCATCGGTACAGAGTATTGGGGATCCTTATTATACATCTCAAGATGCCCAGAATGGGCTAGAATCAAAAGTTTTTAGATGTAAATCATGGTAACTGATACAGGCAATTATCTGGAACTGTCTTTCAACAGAGCATTTAGAAAATAGGAAAGGCACATGAAGAAGATACACTTTCTGGCAAGAACCTTTGCGTCCTTCCTTTCACTTCTGGTTGTTGAGCGAACCTGTATACATTAGTTTCTCAGAGTCAGAGATACTGCTGTTGTCTCAATTTTCTTTGCTCGTGTGATGTGGTAAGGTTCAGTTTGCCTCGTTGCACTTCCGGAAGCAATCCTTTCTTCCATTTCCACAGCCATGAATACCGAAAGGTGGATTCTTTTCAGCTTTTGCTCATTTTAGCGTACTCTTCAACTAGCCATGTCACGCCTCGTCTCATCATCCCGATTCCCGAGTGCCCAACCATCTCACACGCTCTTGCGAACGCGCTATCAATGGCTGAGAGGAATGCAAGGTGCTCACTGAGCAAACCAGTGGTCACTGCAAACATTGGGTTGCAGTGGTTACTAGTGCATCTGAATTCTGAAAGGCCTCACATTGACAGTATGAACACACAAGTAACCATGATCTAGTTGAATTTATCGTTGTGAAAGATTTTATACACGATTCTCCTCTGGGATTTGAGCCAAAATGTACATGTACATTCTTTTTCTTGCCTCCTCTTAAGCACAAAGCTGAAACGAATGTTAAGGCGCGCGAGAGATGAGGCGCGACTTGTTTGTAGTTGCAGCTGCTGTCGACAACTGCTTGCTCATTGTTCGGCGTCTGGGTCCGGTTCAAGGCCCGCGATTTGCTTGAGTGGTTTCCAGACAAATTTTCTCCTGCATAAAATAGGAACAGAGTAGTTAGGAGACATCCTGTTTTTCTGCTCTGCCGATGCCATTCTAAGTGAGATGAGATTTGAGATGGAGGTCGATTTCTGTACCAGTTGCCGCATTCCGCAATCACCCTGACTTTGGGGCGGCGATCCGGGAGTATGGCGAGGAACTGCAATTCGGCCTTGGACAGAACCTGAAAATCAAGGAAACAGCCGGACTCTAGCAACCGTCTGAGTGGAGGACTATGCGCTCCGTTCAAGGACGGCGAAACCGTGGAGGCAGTGGCGGAGAGAGGGGCCGGGGGCCTGGCACCCCATGCAGCCTTGCCTGATACAACTGGCCACTGCAGAATTCACAGAGTACATGAAGCACATGTATATGATTATCAAACCTAATCAAACTGACACACATATGCAGAATTCACCATCAAGGTGGAGCAAGGATGCAAATCTTACCCTAGATGTATTGGATCAAAACAAAAATGATGCCTAGTCATCACGATCACGATCTTAAGTTGAAAACAAAAAGGCAATCTCCACTTGTGCAGCACAAAAGTATGATTAATAGTTTTTTTATCCATATTCACAGATGTGTTTAACAAAAGATAAAATCATCCAATGAGGTTGGCAGAGGCTACATTACTGCTATACATTTACTCCCTGTTTGTGTCAAGCAAAGTCATCAACCGGTACTCCATCTTTACTGGCAATTTTACTTTACATTTCTAATTGGATGATTGCCATATTGAGAATGTTGTTTGAACTACGTTTACGAAGCAGATATGAAGTACGAACTTTACAGAGTAAAATAAAGCTAAAGCCAGACCATATTAACCTAGGACGTTGCTGATAACATTTAGCTTCAGAGTTTTTTCTTTCTATACAAACTGTGATTATCTTGGACTGTCTGTTAGATGCCCAACAATTATACTACTACAAGGGTGTATGGTTATAAGGTCATGTAAAGAAAAAGGAGTAGACAAGCAAAATGTATCTGAACTCAATGGGAATGCGTTGTGTGATGAACGAGGAACAACACAAATGTAAGCCTAGTAATCCTCAATCGGGTTAATACTGCAAAACAAACTTCGCACCTCAATTGTAAAAAAGAACAAATTGGTAGGGGTGGGCAATTGTGATTTAGCTCATGCACACATTGACAAATATATGAGCTTTCTTGTGACCGATAGAAAAGATCTTGATTTTTGCTGTAACTGACAAAAACAAAGAATAATCTGACACATATGAAAGAGCAATCTAAGGTCATGTAAAGAAATGAGGTATAGACAAGCAAAAATTATCTGACCATGGTAGGAATGCACTATGTTTAAGTTATAGAGCAATCTAAGGTCATGTAAAGAAAAGAGGTATAGACGCGACTTCGAAGTACAATGGGAGATGGATTTCTACGATATTGTTTGGTAATTTATATTGAAAAGGAATTGGCCGCAAATATTAGTAATGATGATATTATTAAGGCCTATGATCTTGCTGGTAGTCGTAGAGCTAAGTTTATGTTAATAGAGATGTAATTTTCTTTGCATTGTAATTTGCAAAACATATTACTTTGATAGTCTGATATGTGACTATTAGATCGGTAAATTCGGCATGTTTCATTTGTTCTACTCTACTTGTTGTCTATATTGCCCCTCACATATCTAATTCCTGGCTCCGCCCCTGCGTGGAGGACTATGTGCTCCGTCTGAGTGGCATGGTGGCCACTCTAGCAACGCTCGGCGAGGTCGTGGAGGAGACCAAGGTGGTGGAGAAGATACTCCGTAGTGTGCCGTCACCGTTCAAGCAGATCGTGCTGGCGATCCGGACGCTCCTCGACACCTCCACGCTTCCTATCGCCGACCTGACGTGTTGCCTTGCCATGGGCCGCGCTGATCCGCTCGGCTGATTCCGTGAATTCCACCGAGCCGTCGTAGGTTTTGGTGAGGAACCATTGCTGCTGGTGAGTTCGGTCCGTGCAATTTCATCTAGACAAAAAAGATAGATTAATTATAGAATAATAAAAAATAAGATTAAACACAAAGAGAGATAGGGAAACTCCTTTTTCTTTATTGATTTATTTTTCACAAGTACATTTTATAATGATTGAGATCCTATATTTATAGACTAAATGGAGGGTGCCCACCAATGAGCCAGGCTTACAGGTCTAGGTCTACGCTACGCTGTAGCCCATGACTGTTCCAAGTCTTCACGCAACTAGGCTGCATGTGTGTTATCGCAGATACTGCATGGTCTTCCTCATCTGTCGATCGATTATCATCCTTTTCTTTCACGAGTAGCAATGTCTCGGAAACGAGAACCAGACACCTCAGCTATAGCATCTCATCCATCTTTCAGATCTAGAATGTTATCATTATTGTATAACATTATTTTTTAATAAATACTGACAATTTTAAACAAATACTACTTTATTCATAATGCAGTGACCACTTACAACATATCATTTTTAAGCAACTATTCTAGCATACTAGTGGAGTTTAAATTTGCTACTAAATGCTTATATGCAGAGTGCTGCTAGTACGTGAGTTATTCACGTGCTACTCCTGTCCGTGCATGACGTTCTCAACGATCACATAAAAAAACAAAGCAAGGGTGAGTCCAGAGACTCAGCAAGCACACGATAAAATAGTAGTGTTAACACACCACTTTAATAATTCCCATTTCTATGAATTGTACATCATTATCTCTGTAACTGTTTCACTGTTTGTCACTTTTATGCAATGCAATGCATCTATAACTGTATCACGGTTCTGTTTTGTTTTCATGCGATGTGATGCGACTATAGCTTATACCGGTATAGCGGAGTGTTCACCTGTCGATGAATCACTCAATCCCCATCCTCTTTTATACGGGGATCCAAACTCCACTCCTGTAGAGTACCTACCGAAGTAGTTCTTGTTTTCTGTGTATGAGTGCAATGCAACATGCTTTCAATGTTGGCATATAATCATAAGCAGCACTCATCAAAGTATGATTAATATGTAATCAAAAGTATTATAGAACATGGCATGGAAGATACAAAATACCAATCATTCACCACAATCCATTGTTCTTCCATGCACTTGCCTGGTTAACCTCGGAGACGATGTGTGGACGGCTCCGACCCGTGACCTCCACCTGTACAAACATCAACCCGACTCAATACATCATATCGAAACCAGTGTTTAAGCGAGCAGTGATGACCCTACACACATAACCTGACTCTGGCATAAAAATGCCCGGGGTTAAGGATCCATCGCGCAGGTACCAAACCCCCTATTTTTTTCTTTTTTCTTTTTTCTTTCCTTTCCCTCTTTTTTTCCTTTCTTTCTACTCGGCTGAACTGGCCTCTTCGTTCTTTTTTTTGGCCGACTAGCCTTACCCGTTTGGCCTTCCTCTCCACTACGCTCTCTCTCCTCATTTCTCCCTCTCTCCCCCATTCAGTCGATCCGCCTAACGCCTTCTCCTCACTCCCTCTTGCCCCTCTCTCTCCGCACTTTCTCCCTCAGATCCGGCCGAGAGGCTCGGCCACAGCTACCTCCTTGCCGTCAGCTACCCCTCTTACCACCTCCTGCCTCCAGATCTGCCTACATAGCTTCCCTTCCTCCCCTGGGCCTTCATGCCATCATCCTCTAGCCGCCCGGGTGCCTCCCCCACCCTAGCCCGGCCCCAACTCGGCTACTCCACCCTCCCCGCACCGCCCGTGTGTCACCGTCGCCAGCTCCAGCCGAGATGGCCTTCCTTGGCCACCACACTGCCATGGCCCACCCTCGTGGATCCCAGTCTCCACCCCTAGTGAGCGCGGCAAAGTGCTTGGCGCCACCACCTCGGGCGTTAGGGGCGCACCGACCTTAGGGTCGCCTTCGACCGACTCTCCACCGGCAGGCGCCCCGCTGCCCCACGTGTGACTCCCTTCGTTGCCTCTTGGCTCCTAGTTGCCGCTAGGGCCTCCGGCCACCATGCGCCTCCGACCGCCACCACCATGAGCCCTAGGGCCGTTGCCAGTCTACCCTTCCCCCTATTTACGCTTTTGTGCATTTGTTTTTAGTTGCTATTTTCGCCCTCTTTGCTCCTTGATAGTCACAGCTAGGAAATCCTAAGGGTTGTCGTGATAGGACTTGTGATAGGGTGCTTGCGCCAGGGAGCAAGTGCTCTATTTCAAGGGTGCATGGTAGCCCTTATGGGCCTGCCGCCGATGATTGTAGCCGTGCCAGCTATGGTGTGCTAGGGTTGTCGCGACCGTAAGCCAAGAGAAAGGGATGGCGAGAGGACCTACCTGCGTTGATGGTCTAAAGAAAAGGAACAGGATGACGAAGGTCTGCGTTCTCGGTGGTCATTGACTGTTCTCACGTCATTGTCCTTGATCCTCTTCTTTGTCTTCCCCTACACCTTGTGGTTCCTCTCCCTCAGTATCTCTCTCTTCCTTAGTCTTTGTGGTTGGCTGAGGGTGTGGTGCAGCTTTATGCTTGGCTGGGTTCTATGTCGTGGATGAGAAAGGGAATGGCAAGTTTGCCTTGCTTTGGTTGGCTTTCAGTTGAGTAGAAGGTGGTTTAAGAGAAGAGATGGAAGGAGAGGCTGTCTATGGATGGTTGCTTATATAATGTGGCATGACCGTGAGTAGGGATGCAAACGGATCGAATACGGACGGATAATGTCTCTACCATATTTGTTTTCATTTTTTTCTCGGATGCGGATACGAATACGGATACCTCGGATACGAATACAAATACGAATAATATCGAATACAAATACGGAGCGAATACGAATCGAAACGAATACGGTCACGAATATTTATCGGAACATGAAAAACCCCTTAAACTATACATCCAAAATCAATGAAACACATAAATAGTTTATCTTGTCAAAACATTCATGAAATCTAAACAAGCATAAGTATTTTTATCCACAATAGTCATACCATTGTACAATTTTTAATTATTCAAGTGGCAGTTCATTTTTTCTAAAGTCATAAATAATTCTCAATGGATTTCTACCATTTACATGTGACTAATAAATTGATTAAGTATTTAAATTTGCATCAAAATGATTTAAACGGGAGTACATCAATTAATCGGTACAAATTTTAATCCACCGACAATATTAAATTTATTTTTTCATAAACATAAATATTTGCTAGTGGTGTTTGTAATTTAATATGACTAAGGAACCTAATGCCTAATGGTAATGGAGACTTATGGCTTGGTTGGGCTAGTGGGCTGGTGGCAGGGGAGATGAGAGAGGCTGACTTGGGCTAGGCAATGTTGGGCTGAAATCCCGGATATCCGTTTTCGTATTATTCGGATAATCTGTATTCGTATTCGTATTCGCCGGATATCAGGTCTACTGTATTCATATCCGTATCCGACAAAAAATATCCGTATTCGTATCCAATCCGAGAATTATCCGAAGAAAATCCGATCCGACATAATCCGTATCCGTTTTCATCCGGATCGGTCGGAAACTATTTGATCCGTTTTCACCCCTAGCCGTGAGACACTCCATGTCCATTAACCATGCTGCCCATCTTTTTTCTATATGACTCTCGAGTCACTGTGAACTTTAAGGACTTTGGACCAACGGGTGGGCTCTATATTGTTTAATGGATTTTCTTCTGTGGTAGGTAAGTCAGTGAAATAGTAGAAAGGTAAGGATGGAATTTATTATCGGATGATGAAAATCCAAAATGCGAGATGGTGCCGACCGACCGGGGACGGTCTGGGAACCTCAATGAGCGCTTAATTCATTTGTCATTTCTAAAGTCAATGGGTCTGATGACAAAACTCTTCTTTATTACTTTTATTTTTCTTTAGACTGTTTTATTTCTCGCTTTACTTCTATTTTTGCGTTCTAGTGGAATTACATCAGCGATGATAGTTGATGGAGACAACCAATTCGCATGATGAGGACTAGAAGCGATAGACTATCGAGTTCTTTTTGCTTGATCAAACACCATCGTCATCACGTCAAATTGCTGTTGCAAAGGTAGCTACCCCCGTGAGAAAAAGCCCTTCTTTTTGGCCACATGGAACCAACTTTCTCATGATTCTCACCATGAGAGAAGACGACCTGCTGCGGTCACTTGATGGGATATGTCATATGATCTCTTAATTTCCTGATCCATCTTTAGCCCCGGAACGCTACGTGAAGCACATCATTGGTCATTGCTCCTTATAAATAGCTGGTCTTGGAAAGAAAAAGTACATAGCTAAATTACCTTTCAGTTTTGCTATTGCTAAGATGACTGAAAATTTTTTATCTCCTAGTCACTTGAAGTTGCACTCTCAATCAACTAAAATTGCAACCCCCTCTAAAAAAACAACTGTAATTTTAGTTGATTGAGAGTGCAACTTCAGTTACACTTAGTTGCATTCTCAATTAACTAAAATTGCAGCTCTTCTAAAAAACAACTGCAATTTTAGTTAATTGAGAGTGCAACTTCAAGTGACGAAGAGATAAAAAAATTTCAATCGCCTTGACAATAGTCACTCCTGTTACCTTTTTACCTGGACTTGGAACTATTGAGAGATCTGCTAGGCCTCTCTACTACTCACCACACAGGAATCATAAATCCAATTAGAGAGCGGATCGGAGAACACGTAGAGAGCAGCAACACGTACGACCACTGCTTCCCATGATGCTCCAATTTCCAAGCCGCTGCCACGATGGGCCCACGCCGAGCTGTCAGGCTGGCCCCACGAGCCATAGACTCCAAAGGCACTTAAAACATTTGAAGGCACGGATCCCTCCGCACCGATCGCTGCAGCTTAGCCGCCTCCTTCAGTAGTGGATCCACCTCTGTCTGCTCGCGCTCTCGGGCTTATCGTCCGCCGAAATGGCGACCTTGTCGGGGCTTCTCCGACTTCTCGTCGTAGTCCTCATGCTGCGCGCACCGGCGGCGGCGGCTGCTGGTGGGAACTCGTCGGCGTGCCCGCTCGACCTGGGCTACGTGCAGACGTTCCCGTGGGACCGCACGGCGTGCGCGCCGCCGGTGTCCAACCAGACCGCCTGCTGCACGACGCTCCTCTCCGTGCTCTATTATGTGTTAATGGTGAAGTTTGGTAATTGATGACAATTATTTGTGGACTAACATTTTTCATGAGTTGGTTGGATATGTTAGGTTCCACAAATGAGGATGACTTGAGATGACTTCATGTGTTGAAAATCATCAAGTCAAGATGTGAGAGGAAGACGACTTCCTGTGTTGAAGGCCATCAAGAGAAAGATGCATCATGAGTTGATGCATATCCAAGAGGAGATGATCATGTGTTGATCATCAAGTCAAGTTAAGACCATCATGTGTTGATGGAGTTGAAGAAAAAGATGCATCATGAGTTGATGCATATCAAGACGATGATATAAGGCAAATATATGACTAGCTAGGGCTAAAGATGTGTTTCTAGTCTTTTACCGATCTTGGTGTTTGGTTGGAAGACCGAATTGCTAGTATATGTTGCCATACTATTAATAGGGGTCATGTCTAGTAGTTTGAGCCTCATCATGTGTTGATGACTCAACCTCACTTGCTCTAACTCATCTTGGCATGAGGCTTATATTTACGAATGTGTTTTGCAAATAGTTGAAGCTCATGTATTAAATCCTTGCAACATAGGACTATGCATTGCACATGTGTTTTGCAAGTGCTTGAAGTCCATGTTTCCATTCTTTGTGATATGAGGTTTTTATTTGCAAATGTGTTTTGCAAATGGTTGAAACTTATATATAATTCTTGTAGCATGTGACTTAGATTTGAGAATGTGTTTTGCAAATGTGAGAAGTCCATGTACTAATTCCTTATGTCATGATTTCAAAAGTGTGCAAATGTGTTTTGCAATTTGTTGGGAATCATGTTTGATCCTTGTGTGCATGATACTATAGTTTGCAAATATGTTTTGCAAAATCTATTGAGATATCTGCACTTTTCAGGAAAATCGAAACTACCGTTGTGTGCGTAGCGTTACTACCGGAGGTTGGAAGTACCGGCTCTGTGTGAGTGGTACTATCGGACATCAGAAGTACTGGCATATGTTGCACGGTACTACCGGATGCGAGTGGTTTGAACGGCTCATCCGGCTGTCGGAAGTACCAGTTATGTGTGAGCGATACTACCGGAAGGCGGAAGTACCGGCATATGTTGCGCGGTAGTACCGGACTTCGTAAGCTCCGAAAGGTCAAGCAGAACCTTTTTTTCCAGAGAGCGCCAACTCTCGACCTCAGATCAAATGGAAGTACCGCGCTAATTTTGTGGAACTTCCGGTTATCGCAACTACTGGATTTATAATGGCGGTAGTTCCGCGCCGACTTCCAACGGCTAGTTTAGAAGCTCTGAAATAGCCGTTCTATCGCAGTCGAGCGGTGCGAAATCATCGCCATTGCACTGCGGTACTTCCGCTCGCCCTGATTTTTCAGGGGTTTGGCTCCAACGGCTAGTTTTCTTGTGTGGGGTATAAATACCCCATTGTGGCCGGTTGGAGAAAAGGTTGATTGACTCAGTTCAATTGTCTTGAGCTAGTGTGAGGCTCTCCACTCAAGAGTGCATGTGTTACACTTTGTGAGCAAGGAGATGTGATCTAGATTGCATGTGTTGCATGTAGAGGTGGACTTAGTGTCCATTTGAGCTTGTGCATTCATTGCACGTGGTGAGAGTCAAATGAGATGCTTTACTTGTTACTCTTGGAGTTTACCGACTCCTAGAAGGCGTTGGAGGCGTCGTGCGTGGTGATCTTCTCAAGAAGGTTGTGAGAAGACCCGACAAAGTTGTGAAGGTTAGAGCTCACCTACCCGGAGCGGAAAAGAGCTACCACTAGTAGATTTGAGGTGGAAGGCTTAATTCGTAGAGCCAGTCCAATTCGTTTGGGCTAACTTCAACGTGGACTAGGGGAAACCGGCAAGTCTTCGAACACTATGGTAAAAAGAGATTGTGTCTCTTGTGGTTTGTTTTTCTTGTGTTCTATTTGCATTCAAGTAATTTACATACATAGAATTAATTTGATTGCTTGTCAATCTAGAATTGCAAACCTTGACATAACCTAGTACTGTTGGTGCACTTAGGCAAATTTGTTTGATTTATGTTTCGTTTGTGCTAAACTAATTTGATTTAAGCTTCCGTATTATATACTTGTGTTTAGCCAAATAACTCATATATATTTTAAAAGAAAGAATTTTAGAAATAACTATTCACCCCCTCTAGTCGGCCTCCTCGATCTTACAAGCACACAACGTGCGATGCCCCACCATCATGGTGTTCCGCGAAAGCGCGACCAGGGATCACACTCATGACGCGACGATGCCGGTGGTGGCACACGTACAACAGTTTCTAAAAGTACCACTCGCCCGACAACCGCTGAGCATGCTGCGTATAGAGGCTACCGACACTGGACCTCACCGAGTGATCAACACCATCACAGGGGGGTCATCACTCAAGTGCCCCTCTAAGCGACAACAAAGGGCCTATGCGCACAGGATACACCACGTCGCCACATATCCTGCATAGGTGCTCCCGGCATGAGCCTGAGCGACATCACCTTCACGGTGGAGGATGCCTCCAGACTGGACTTCCCTCACTAAGACCCGCTGGTTGTTGCGGCCAACATTGCAAGGTGCGAAGTGAGATAGGTTTTGGTGGATAGGGGTAGCTCCAAGGACCTCTTGTTCGTCAACGCATTCGATCAAATGGGCATTCTGTGAAATAGGCTTTAGCCGCCGAGGATCTCGATGTAAGGCTTCAGTAGGAGATCGGTTAGAGCGGAGGTGATCAACTTTGATGTTGTCGATCTCCCGTATCTATACAACTAGGAAGGGGTACCCTTAATGCGTTTAGGGCGGTCCCGCACCACAATTAATTATACATGCAGCTCCTAGGCCCCTAGAGGGTCATCACGATAATTGACGACCAGGACCTCGCATGGCAAATCGAAGTGGGCACGCGGAGCCCACTTTAGAATGTGCATGCATTGAGCGAGGGCCTTGCCCCTTCCTCAGGAGCACCCCCTCCCTCCACTGCGGGGTGGAAGATGAAGTCAAAGTGGGATGGCGAGGTAAAAAGAATACTGCTCAACAGCGATGACTTGTCAAAATAGGTCTTAGTGGGGGGGCGGTCTGGCCCTAGGCAGAGCGAAGCCTGCTCGAGGTCCTCCAAAAGAACACAGACGTCTTCGCATGTCCCCCTACCGACATCATGGGAGTCAATCGGTCTATCATCGAACACAAGCTAGGGGTAGGGGTGGAAACGGATCGGATACAATAGGATAGTCTCAAATACGAATACGAATTTATATTTTTAAAACAAATACGAATACAAATTCGAATATTCTCAAATATGGATACGAATATTTTTGAATACGAATACAGATATTTTCGAATACGGATTTCTCGGATACAAATATCAGATAAAACGTATTCCTAGCGATTTTGCCGATTTTTCACCGGTTTTTAATCGGTTACTGGTTTTAAACCGTCTAAATTCAAATTTTGAATCACAAAATTCTCTAGAAACGGATCGAATACGAATCAAATAGTCGCGAATACGAATACGGATACAAATATTCTCGAATACAAATATTCTCAAATACAGATACGAATATTCTCGAATACGAATGCGAACATTTTCGAATACGAATTTTGCATATCGTATTCATGTTTTCTCGGATATGAATATCAGATAAAACGAATTATCTGTTACCGTTTTCCACCCCTAGCTGGGGGTATGCCTCGATGAGATGCCCGTTAAGCAAAGAATACGAAGAATGCCCCTAGACAGGCAAGAGGTCCCCAAGGCGAAGGTGGCCAAGCTGATCGCCTCCGGCATCATCCCAGAGGTGGTCTACCCTGACTAGCTTGCCAACCCAGTACTTGTTAAGAAGACAAATAGGATTTGGCGCATGTGCATCGACTTCACCACTCTTAACAAGGCATACCCCAAGAATAATTACCCCCTGCCATGCATCGACCAACTGTGGATACCACGGCTAGGTGTGAGATGGTAAGCTTCCTCGATGAGTATTCCGGATACCATCAAATCCGCATGGCTAAAGAGGACAAGTATAAAACTAGCTTTACTATCCCTAGCGGGACATATTGCTCATCAAGATGCCCTTCAAGCTAAAGAATACCAAGGCGACATTCACTAGGATCATAGCATTGGTCCTCACGTCCTAGCTAGGGCGAAACGTCAAAGTCTATGTGGACAACATGGTCATCAAAAGCAGCCGCGCGACATCGCATCTCTACCATGCTAGTATCAAACTCAACTTGGACAAGTGCATCTTCAATGTCCGGGTAGGCAAGCTACTCGATTTCCTGGTGTCTGGTAGGAGCATTGAGGTGAACCCTGACAAATCGATGCCATATGATCTTTGGAGGCTCCTAGGATCATCAGGGAGATCCAGAGGCTAGCAGTCTTACTCTCTGCCCTCAACAGGTTCCTGTCAAGGGCCACTTTTTCAAAACTTTCCACTGCTCTGGTGATTTCCAGTGGATTGACAAGTGTGCACAGGCCTTCCATGAACTGATGGAATACCTTGCAAACCTCCCCAAGCTCGCACGCTCGGCACCAGAGGTTCCACTACTACTGTATTTGGCAACAACCCCACAAGTCATTAGCGTGGTGCTGGTGCTGGGGAAGGACGCACTCAACTCCCGGTGTATTATGTGTCCGAGGCATTATAGGGAGCGAAGGCGTGATATACCGAGCTAGAAACACTAGCATATGCCCTGCTAATGGCTTCGCGGAAGCGGGCCCGCAGGGAAGGCCGCTCGGCTGGTGGACGCTGGCGCACGGGATCCAACTGTACTCCTCGGAGGTGCCTCGAAGGAATACACAGCGTAGGCACACAACATCTCAAGGATCACAGAGCACGAGCGACATGGTATTGGTCTAGTGGTTACGAAGCCCTTCACCATGAGAGGCTACTGTTGTGAGAATAGTCCTCACCTTGGCCCAATTGGCTCACCAGGGCAGAGGCTTATTATGCGTGTAATTAGAAGGTATGTCCACTAAGGCTATGCTAAGGAAAGTACGTGTTTGTCCTTTCTAGTAAAGACCCCAAGTGAAATATTTGTATAAGCAATCTCACTCATAGCTATATATATGACCTGGCACCATGGGGAGAGAATATTTTGGACATATGTAATAGACTTGAGCTAAGATTAAACACAAACCGCATTCTATACCACTCTGCTCTCTTGAGTTTTAGGTTCTGGACACCCTTCTCGGGCCTCCCGAAGCCCTTGTATCCGCTATTTTGTGCATTACCACAACAGAGAAAGGAAGGGCAAAATGGGCATTTATTCGCCAAAAGGGCAAATGATCAAATGGTTCAAGAAAGATGGGACAAATAATCAATTACCACGAACTTAGTCCCATATTACCAATAGCACATGTAACATGGGGCATATGATTAATTTTGCCATTTAGATTTTGCATGCTGCACTGAAAATGCTGAATGAAATGACATCCGCACCAAATCAAGTTTTGTCACACTGTTTTAGTTACCTATGCACTGTCTGACAAATGCGGTGATTACACAAACATACAGTACCAGGTTACTGATATTTCAGCTCCATTGCTGGTGCCATCAAGTCATCAACAATGGGGGCAGACCGGCAGACAGAGCGTGTACTAGAAGAGCTTGACTATGTCAGCACATCAAGCAATTGACATATAACTTGTTCAATTGTTCATCCAAAACGTGAAAAGAGAGATACAGTTGGCAATGCATCAGGACATACAAGCTGGTGGTGGTAATATCATCCGATGAAGTGACATGGAGATTCAGCAGCCTAGTTGTTCTCCTGCAGGTTGGGGTGGCTGGGCTGCACACGGAAGGTGATTGGCATCTGGGCTGCAAAGTCCCTATCTGGATGGTACTCAAGCTCAAGATCCCTCATGCTCCCGCTCAGCGCAACATCTTGCTGGTGCTGGATGAGAAGGAAGAAAAACAGTGGCTTTTCAACTTACAAAATTACTTCTGTAACTACCAGCGCATATATATCTTGTACTGAAAACCTTTGGATAACATTGTAAACCATAAAGGCTAATTTATGTGACCACACCAATTTATATAGGACCCCTGGTATATAGGCTCTCTGGTGATATACCGATAGTATAAGGCAAAGAAAAAATCAGTGCTGGAAATGAGTAATAACAATCAGGAACCAATAAGTATTGAAACCTTCTGGTTGGTTAATCAGGTGGTATTACAGTATGATTGCTAACCTTCATCATCGACAGAAGGATATTTATGTGCTTTCAACTAATTAATTTAAGAAATTTCCATGTGTTCCTTCTAAAACATAAAATTCACACACTCTGAAGAGTGTTCATGCAAATATTGATGAAAACAATCATATGATCATCTAGTAAAAACTTCAAAAATTAAACAGACATTACAGTGTAGCGGTAAACTACAGTAAATGAAACAGGATGCAGGGCTCTAGACCGCATGGGACACCAAACCTAACAAGTGAAAATGTATACAACTTATTCAAGTAGAAGTTCAACATGTGAAAAGCCATTCTTCAAGGGTTACTTACAAGTTTAAAAGTGAGCAACTTGTTCTCGTCTTCCAGCATCTTACCCTGCAGTAAACAAAGAAAACAGTGGATGAGGACAAGTATAAAAGAGCTGTCCTATTATCAACAAAAATGCATGGCCCATAATCGTCTATTCAGAACTAGGTCATACATTTCTCACGAGCCCTTCCCAGTGGTCCATCTGCACCAACAAAACAAAGCAACATCAGAAACCGAAACATTTCAAGAGGAGATAACAAAAAATTGAGCAAACATATTGCCAGTTTTTCGTTCAGGTTCATAATCCCATTCTCAAGCGCCTTCTCAATCGTGATCAGCTCTTTAGGTTGCAGTGAGTTCAAATCTTCACCTTTCAAGTGCCTGTACCATCACAACGGGTGACCACAATCACCGCAGACAGCCATACTGAACTTCAAGGAAAAAAAGAAGCAATCTATTCAAGGCTGAAGCATTTACCTGAGCTCGATCTGCATGCTATCGTTCTCTTTCTTGATTCTATCAATCTCCGCACTAAGGCTCTGAAATGTCTCATGTGCTCATCAGTGATAAATCATTTTGCTCAGTTGATTCTATAAGACTTGAAAAAGTGTGGTATTCTAGCTCTAAAAAGGTATATTATTTGGTTTGGAGAGCGAGAACTACCTTGTGCTTCTCATCCCACAGTATCTTCCCGGAGTTGGTCTGGTACTTCTCCAAGATTCTTGAAAGCCTGTCCCACCAAAATGATACACAAATACAGGTTGCTAAACGTGTCAGTTCAGCAGAAACCGAGTAATTTAAGATACCGAAATTCATATCGAATTTAGGAAAAGAGAAGTACGACTTATTTAACCACCATTAGAAGCAGACTTTAAACGGAATAAAACACAATCAAGGCAAAAACTTTAAGACCGGCACAATTCCGTTCATGCTAACTTGGCATGATATGAATATCAGCGGTAGTGGTTAAGATCCAATCTTGTACAACCCCCCCGCCCCCCCTCCACCCACACACACATCTATCTCCCTATCCAAACACCGAGAAACAGCTAAAAATTGCACATTTGCCTAACAGCGAAGCCCAACAGCAATTTTTCTTTTTCTGTCGAAATTTCACCTCAAAACTAAAACACTCACAGCCATCACCAAATTAACAAAGACTAGCCAAGAAGAGAGAGGAAGTGGAAGGTACGGCACGCACGAGGTCTTGGGGGAGCAGTAGTCGTAGAGCTTGCCGCCGCTGGAGAAGATGACGACGCCGACCTCGGCGTCGCACAGCACGCTGATCTCCCGCGCCTTCTTGAGGATCCCGTTCCGGCGCTTGGAGAAGGTCACCTGGCGGTTGGTGGAGTTCTCGATCCTCTTGATCTCGATCTTCCCGCGCCCCATCCCTCCTCCTCCTCCCTCCTCCAGCTAGCAACGCGCAAGAAGGGGCTAGCTCGCTTCTCCTTGCGTTCTTGAGGAGGCTGGAGCCGCTTGGTTGGTGTCGGTGTGGTTGGGAGAGGCGGCGGTGGGTGGTGGTGGTGGTGGGGGGCGGTGGGAGTATAAAGGAGGACGCCATGGGTGTGGAAGCGGAATGGTGATGAGGGAGCTTTCGGGTTGGTTCAGAGGGGCAAGCCGGAAACGGCAAGTGCTCTGTTTGGTTTGGTTGCCAAAGGCCTAGAGGCGGGGACAAGGGTCTTGACTTGATTAATGACATTACCAGACCACACGCACTTATTTTGTGATGTGTTTTATCTAAGCTATTGGTTGACCTTTAGATTATAAAAATAAGGTAACCTTAGGACCAAAGATGATATAGCACATTAGAGTCGCTTCATACATTGCGTGATTCAACAACAAATGAAGAGGCAAAGGTTGGCTCCTAGGTTTGAAGTCCAATTTCAAGCAATAAAAAGGACAATGGGCCCACATGTCGAATGGCGTGAAGGGAAGCCATGGTACCATGGTCGTTGTCCGCCGTGATGCACGGTAGGACACTCATGTCGCCGGAGAGGTCTAGGGGCGAGCACCGTAGCTGGATCTTCAGCTCTGAAAGAGTGCCGCCGTCGAGAGGTTAGATCTATTGCCATCGGATGTGGTTAGGGAAGGATAGGTAATTACAATGGGGACAGGAAAGGCACCTTCAACAGTCACCCGCGGATGTGGAAGGCCGCCAGGAAGGATGTGGCCGTCGGGAGGGTATGAGATCTCTGCTTCCTTTTCTTCCTTTCGCTGCTTCGAGGGAGTGAGGAGGAGGAGGAGCGTCGCGGTGGTGAAGGTTGATTGTGGTGGCGTCATTGGAGGGCGGTTGTGGTGGTGCAATGGTGGAGTCCGGTAGGTTGGATCTCGAGAAGGGATGGGTGAATGGAGGGGTAGGGACTAGCGAGGGGTTATATTTTATTAAGTTGTAGGGTCTACATTGGTACTTGTTTGAGTTCTACTCACTGCAAAAAATAGCATTAAGCCATGTCATCTCATCTTAGGACCCATCTGGGCTCTATACATTGGAGACGCCTTAAGGGTTTGTTAGAAAAGTGTAGACTTTATGATGGAATAGATAAAATTCTAAAAAAAATCAAATTTTGACTAAGTTTAGACATGTTTGGAATATGGAAATCAAACCGGATTCAAGCGGAGATTGAATTGTCTTATGTGAAAGTCCATGCGCGAGGGAAGGATACGGACTATTGGTGTGTGCTGATCCTTCCGTGTGCCCAAATTTTTTTTGGGGCAGCTTGGCAATACAATACAAAATAAATAAAGTTTTTGTTTCCTAACGAAAGTTTGGTGCTGATACGAAAAAGAATTCTGGTGCTTTACGCTAAAACAGGCTTATACGCCAAACTACAAAAAATTTAAGGTTTGTTTGTTACACAAAAAAGATCACATAGAATATTTTATTTCTTGTGTAGTTGTGTGATACGAAAAAAATTTCTGCATTCTAAATAGGCCTAAACAAGCTGTACGTGTTAGCCGTCCGATGTCAGCCCGCCAACCATGGGCCGACTCAACTTCAGCAAAGCGAAAATTACCAATGGACCATAGACACCTTCACCCAAGCCAGTTATTGGCCCACGGCCGCCCAACAAGGGCACGGGCCCGTCCCTCCGAATTCCGAAACGAGGAAGGTAAACGGCGGCGAGCCAACGGCGACGAGGAAAATCTACGGCGGTTAACCCACCCCGCCCGCCGTTCGGCGTTCCCATCCCGCGCGACAACCCGCCGCGTCCTCCCCCGACCAAAACCCAGGGCGTTCTCGCAATCTCGCTTCCTTGCTCCTCCCAGAGACCCAGACTCCCACCTCCACCGCTCTCCAATCCAGCCCTCCAAAACCCTAGCTCCCGCCCCTCGATCTAATGTTGTGACCTCCCAATTCCCTCCGCCTCGCCATGGAAGACGTCGTGGCCGCGCCCTCCTCCACCTCCTCCGCCTCCGCCGCCGTGGCCGCAGCAGCTAGGGTTACGGCGGCCGTGCCCTCCGCCGCCGTGGCCCCGCCCCATCTCGCTCCGCAGCAGATGCCTGCCGCCCCGGCGGTGGGAGCGGCTGCTCCGGAAGCCGCGGCGGCGTGCTGGAGGCAGGTGTTCTCCGTGGAACTCCGGCCCGGGGAGACCACCATCGTGTCGTGGAAGAAGCTACTGAAGGAGGCGGGTCACGCGGCCACCTCGCCGCCACCGCCGGCAGCGGTGGCGGCCGAGCCGGCGTTTGCTGCGCAACACCCGGTCCCGCCTGGTGCGGTAAGCAGTACTCTTGCTGCTGCTGTTGCCTGTTGGTTACCTGTTGTAATTTGTGCGCTGCTTATGATCGCTTTGTGAGTAGATGCAAAGTTGCAACTAGAAAGATTCGCTGAAGCGTTGATGTTAGATCCGGAAGTGAAAAAGTGGCCCTTTTTAGCTTCTTATGGGAAATTAGCTTTGCTAGGTTGGTGGTACAGGGCATAAAAGCTATGACGTGTTACCCTCAAGAGGTGTGGTAACCTGTTCAGCGTAATTATGGTGATGATAATGATACATTCTTAGTCAATTTCAAACAAAAAAATCTGATACATTCTTAGTCAATAGCCAGTAGATGATTTATGAGCACATGGTGGCTGTGTTTATCCCTGGTTGGATAATGGTGTTCTCATTTCATATTTTGCTATGGTATTGGTTGTAATGTCTGTTTCTGGTACCTTGGGATTAACCTTCTGTTCGAAACTAATGCCTAGCTCTTACTGACCGAAACCTCTTTAAGGACGTTGTTCTAGAAGCAAATTGTGCCATAGTTCATTGGCATTCCATCCTGTCTTTGTAACTTGTGGTAGTTGTTTATGCCACAACCTTGTTATTCCCATAGGTGGTGCTCTTAATCAAACCTTTTGTTTTTGCATGTTGAGTGCATTGAATAGGTGTATGCTGGACATTCGAGAAGTGCTATATTTAACATTGAGTTTATCATATTATTTGAATCAGGAACACCCTGCAGAAAATGACCCAATGGATCCGGAGCAGCCAAATCGGTTCAGTGCAGTTATTGAGAAAATCGAGCGCCTTTACATGGTAACAAATGAATGATATTAATCTACTCCATATTCATCATGCATTGAGTTTTGACTCTGTATTCAAATTGCCAGGGTAAACATAGTAGTGATGAAGAAGATCTTGATGATGTACCAGATGATGATCAATACGACACTGAAGATTCTTTTATTGATGATGCTGAATTGGTTAGTTTTTTAAATCTTTTTTAGCATCATCTTGTACATATTTCACTGCGGGAACAACTGTATGGTTTTGTTACTTCTGAATCTTTCTGATCCCATCTGTGGCACTGTGCTAGTTAAATGTTTACCATGGGACTTGCTGTGTGTGCTGTAGTGTGATGATGCAGACTACATGAAATAATATGCTAAGATAAACTCTTGTTTTACTGTCAATGTCCACTCCATTTTACTACCAATGTGCACCCCATTTTTCTTCTCTGTTCTGCCTGTCTTAACTCTGGGTTTGCTGCTAAGAGAAATTCTTTTTCCGTAGTTTGATATGACATGTCCGCTTCAGCATTACAAATAGTTGGTTCTTTGTCTACACATAATGTGACTTATATGTCTGGAAGATTGCACTCAAATATTCACAGCATATTAGATAACCCTTTGTCTAATTACTTACACTGACTAAGTTTATGTGCAAGTCATAGTGCCCGCTTATACGTATAATAGCATACTACAACAACAACAAAGCCGTTTGTCCTAAAAAAGTTGGGGTAGACTAGGAATGAAACATTCTCAAGATCAAAGAGATGAAAGTCTTGAAATAAAACCTGCAATGCTAAAACCCTAAGCCGTACATCCTGCTATCTGAGCCGAGAGCCTAAAACACTGTGTTTAACTTTTTTATGGTCCGGTACGTGGATCATTAACTTTCATGCTCTCCTATTCAAAGCTAATTCTTTAGATACATTCCAATCCCTCAAGCCTCTTTTAACTGCTTCCTCCTACGTCAATTTTGGTCGACCTCTGCCTCTTCTTACGTTTTCAATACACCTTAAAATTCCACTATGTACCAGTGCCTCAGGAGGCCTTCGTTGGAGATGAATAAACCATCTCAAGCGATATTGGACAAGCTTCTCTTCAATTGGTACTACCTCCACCCTATCACGTATATCATCATTGCGGATGTGATCCCGCTTTGTGTGACCACTGATCACCGCAACATCCTCATCTCCGTTACACTCATTTTCTGTATATGTTGTCTTTTAGTCGCCTAACATTCTGCTCTATATGGCATTGCGGGTTTGATCGCTGTCCTATAGAACTTACCCTTTAACTTTTTTGAGAGATTTTTTTGTCACAAAGGACACCAGATGCTTGGCACCATTTCACCTACCCAGCTCTTATCATGTAGTTCACGTCTTCATCAATCTCACCATCCCACTGTAGCATCGATCCCAAATAATGAAATGTGTCATTCTTAAACACTACTTGTCCGTTCAATTTAACATCTCCATCATCTGCCCTTGCACCATTGAATTCACATCTCATATATGTATAATAGCATGCCTAAAAGAATTTATCCTTGTGAGGTGACATGCCTGCTCAAACACTTTTCTGCATTGCTAATTCATTATATGCATTAAGAATGAATTGTCATTGGTGATTGCTTATATGTTTCTTGTCTTTGCAGGATGAGTATTTTGAAGTTGATAATTTGACGACTAAGCACAATGGGTATTTTGTTAACAAAGGGAAGTTGGAGCAGATGTAAGGTTCCTCAAAACTCTGTAGTTTGGAGTCAATAGAGATGCAAAATCCATGCTCTATTTTTTTCTGCTAATGCTGGTAGAGCGCATCCTGTCATGCCATCCTAATGGACGTTTAATTTCTTTAATATGACATCTTGTTTGATGGTATTGGGGTCGCCTGCTTGATTACAAAAATCTTTCACCCTTGAGTCTATTATACCATGTTGACTTTGCCCATTGTTTGATTTATCATAGAAACCGTGGCTGTGGGAGCACTTGTGGCTAATCTTGACTTTTGAGCTATTCACTATAAAAATTTGTGCCAGTTGACATAAAAAATACAGTACGCCTCAACTGTGGCATGTAAGGACAAGCTTATAATAATCAAAGCTACATATCAAACTAAAAGCAACACATGATTGTGCACACGTATTCATAACTTCATATATGACAGCATGGATGATTTGTGCCAATTTAATTGAAGCAACGGATCAAAATAACAGCAACACATTTTTACTTATGCACATGCGTTACATATATGGTAGCATGGATGATATACGTCAATCTGACCATCTTTTGCAGTGAACCTGATACATCGACAAATGTTGCCCCAAAGAAAAGGAGACGAAAAGACTCCTCAAGTGCCTATATTGGAAATAATCTGGGTGCCCCAGGTGATTATTTGAGCATCAGCAACATGCCTGGAAAATCCTCTGCAAGAGATGCTGCACATGTTGGAAAGAAATCAGCTAGTAGCAACTTAGGTTCTTATGGTGAATATTATCATGAAGACAACAGAGTGGTGAAAAATAAAAACAGAGTGGTGAAAAATAAAACTAGTGCCCCAGGAGGAGTCCCAAGAAGGAAATCCACTGATTTTGCCATGGGTGTTGATGCTGCAGCACATACAAGGATATCTAGTAAGGATGTGTCATATTCTCCTTCGGAGCTAAAAGACCTAGAAAAATATAAAGCTGCAGCACTCCAGCCTACTGATTTTGCTCATAAGGCAAGAACCAGTGAAACATATGACTATGCTTATTCAACATACAGGGATAAGGACACTTCAATGCCACTTGATTTCCAACAAAAAAGGGCTTATAGTGGGGAAAATCAAGATCCATCAAACAAAATGCATCGCAAAGAGAAACATGCAATGAGTGAATTTTCTGGCATGGCTATGACCGGTACTGTCTATTCTACACAAGCAATGGTAAGAATTCTTTTCTGTTAGTCGTATCAGCAACCCATTTACACAAAAGATAGCCATAAAACCACTCCCACAGACTAGATATATTTGTATCAAGGATTGAAATATCGATACGGGGCAAATCCCACCAGGGGACCGGTAACGGTAACCCGGCCGGTTCCGCTGAAAACCTGGAGAAAAACCGGGCAAAATTTGTCAAACGAAATTCGAATTTTGGTCGGTTTGACGACCGGTAACCGTCCAAAAACCGGTGGAAAAACTAGGAAACCGGGTTTGGATAATTAGAAATTGGAATAATGCAAATATTAATGAAGTAACAAGCTGATGAATAAGTCTTTGTACTGCGGTCTTTGTACAGCATCTGCTTTAGCATCTAGGATGACTTTGCTTTAGCATCTAGGGCGACATCTCGCTTTAGCATCCTTGACTAGCATCTAGGACGACATCAAGGACAACATCGCTTTAGCATCCTTGACTAGCATCTAGGACAAGATCTAGGGCAACATCTGCTTTAGCATCTAGGACGACATCTTAGCATATGCTTGGTGGTTGGCGACCTATAAATATGTATCCCCAACCCCTCGGGTTGGTAAGGCATTGTGTGAGAAATAGAAAAATTGCCCCATCTCCAAGTGTCTTCCTCTCCATGAGAGTAAGGATCTTCTATCACCAACAAAGAAGAGTCCAATGAGTAACAAGTGGTATCGAGCCATACTATCCTCGTAGCTTTGAGCATCTCCTCGCTCATCTCCTTCTCCGCCTCATGGCGGCCCAGTACGATAGCGGCGGCGGCTCATTGTCCGCCGCTCCTCTCCGGAGAGGCAAGACTCGTCGAAGCGACCCCTCTCCACGCAATGCCCCGATGCGCGCCATGTCCGCGAGGCGCCTCGGCCTTCGATCGCCTCGAGCATGCGGCGTCGTGACGGCCGAGCTTCGCCAGCAGCGAGCAGCAGCGAGCGGCGGCGGCGAGATCAAGCAGCGGCGGAAAAGCGTCAAGGCGCGGGGGCGGCGGCGGCAGAGCGGAGGTGAAGCGGCGGCGGCAGATGCAGCGCGGCGGCGGCGGAGGTCAAGGTTCAGCGGCGGCTCAGCAGCTCCATCTGCGATGACAATGCCGACGCAGATCTTGAGTCTTGGAGGAGGAGGCATGAGGCGGCGGCGCGATGGGCGGCCGCGCCGCGCCACGCGGCGGCGGCAGCAGACAGCGGGCGACGCGCGGCGGCGCTCTGGAGGAAGCGCGCCGGCGGCGGCGTGCGGGTCGTCGGCGGAGCGCGGCCTTCACAGCGACGCGGCTCTCCTCCGGTTCGATCAAGTGGTCACCACGAGTACCAGTGTCGTCGAGGGCGTCGGCCCGGCGGCGGGTGGCCTACCTCACCAAGACCAACTACGTCGAGTGGGTCTGCGGTGATGAGGTGAGGCTCAGTGCGGCATATGTGGGATGCGGTCCGACGCAGCGGCGTCGACTCGACCGGGATCGACGGCGCCGGATGCTCTCATCGCCGCATCCCCGCCCGAGATGCGCTTCGCTACCAACAAGCGGATCGCCAAAGAGGCTTGGGACGCCATCATTGCGACGCGCATCGGCGGCGGCCGCGCCGCAAGTCTACATTGCGAGCACTACGCAGGAGTGGGAGAACACGGCCTTCAAGCCGGTGAGGGCGTTGATGACTTTGCTCTCCGTCTCAACACTCTGCGAAGTTGGTGCGGTTCGGCGACGACACCTACGGCGAGGAGAGAGCGTGGAAAAGCTCTTCCATTGCGTCCCAGAAGTACAAGCGGATGGCTCGCTCGATCGAGTCTCTGCTGGACCTCTCACGATGACGATCGAGGCGTTGGGTCGCCTCAAGGTCGTTGACGATGAGCCACAACACCTCTCGGGACCCGTCACCATTGGCGGAAGCTCCTCCTCGCTCGGGAGCGGTGGGGCTGCCGGCCAAGGTGACAAGAAGAAGGGAGCCTTCTTCCACGACAAAGCGGCATAAGCGTGGCATCTTGGCAAGCAGCGCAAAACGCCTGAGCGGCGCGAGGGCGTCTTAGGGTGATGACCGTGGGCGCCAGGGCGGCCACCGGCAAGCAAAAGCCGAGACGAGGCGACTCTTGCCACAACTGCGGCAAGCTTGGTCATTGGGCCAAGGGTGTCGGCGACCACGACGCGGCCAGCCCACGTCTGGCGGCGGAGGAGGCGGCGGCTCATTCATTGCTCGTGCGAGCAACGAACTACCTCCAGCAGACCCGTAGCGATGGCTCTCCTCCACCTCGACGAGCCAAAAGCACACGCCTCCCCGCCACGGCTCCCAAAACAACAAGGCGGCGGGTGGTGCCTCGACACCGCGCCACCCATCACATGACCGGTCGACGGAGTTCTTCGCCGAGTTTGACTCTAGCGTCCGAGGCTCCGTCAAGTTTGGGGCGCCTCGGCGTGGAAATCAAGGCGTCGGCTCCGTCATCCTCACCGCAGGTGTCACGGTGAGCACAGTCGCCACCGGCGTCTACTACATCCCCGATCTGCGGAACTCCATCATCGACTTGGGACGGTGGATGAGAACGGCTCATGGTCGAGATCGAGCACGGTGTTGCGGTTGGAATCTTCGCCGCCTTCTTGCCAAGGTAACGAGGCGAAAATCGACTCTACATTCTTCACGTGCGGTGTCACAACCCCTCTGTCTCGCCGCTCGTCGGGACGACGAGGCGTGGCGATAACACAGCGCTGGGCACCTTTTCACCGAGGCCACGGCGGCTCGGTGCCACGGAAATGGTGCGAGCTGCGTGCCTTGACCATGTGGGCGATTCTGCGGCGTCTGCGTGTTGACGAGCGAGGCGACTCCCTTTCCCGGCGGGCGGTTTAGAGCCAAGGAGAGCTCGAGCTCGTGCGGGGGACTTGTGTGGCGGTGACACCGGCCACACCGGAGACGACGCTACTTCCTGCGCCGCTCGTCGACGACCTCTCCCTTACATGTGGTGATGGTCCTCGGCGGCAAGGAGAGGCTGCGGACGCCATCAGCGCACGCAGTCGCTGCTGCGGCGAGTCGCGCCGCAGCTGCGCGTCTTTGCCAAGACAGACAACGGCGGCGAATTCACGGCGGTGGTCGCGTCGTCTTTGATGAGGGCATTGACGCCACTACTCCTCGCCGTCTGACCGCGGCGAGCGGCGTCGTCGGCAGCGCAACGAGGCGGTTGTGGGGATGGGTCGAGCCTCCCTCCAGCGAGGGGATGCCTACATCTTACGGGCGGCGGTGGTGACGCCGTCTACATCCTCAACCGCTTCGCCTACCAGGCGCTAGACGGCGGGGCCGTCGAGGCTTGGCATGGGCGCAGCCGGCGGTCTCCCACTGCGGGTCTTGGCTCCCTCGCGTTCGCCAAGGAGCTTGGCCACATCAGAAGCTCGGCGGCGAGCACTCGGGAGTGTTCATCGATTCGCGGAGGCTCGAAGGCCTCACCATCCTCGACCTGTCACACAGCGCGTCCGCGTCTCGCGTGGCGTTGTGTTCGACGAAGGCGAGGTTGGGCGTGGGACAAGGCGGTGGGCGGCGGTTCGACTTGACTCTCGAGGACTTTGTTGTCGACTCGTCCACCCGAGAGCGGGGAGCTAGCGGCTCGTCTTCACCGAGCTCGTCCACCTCGACACCTTGCTCGCCACCGCCTCCGCGAGTGCTCCACCACTTCGGCACCGCCACTCCACGCCTCCCGCACCGGCCACCACTCTCTCGCACCGCCGGCCACACCATCGGATCGGCCCCAACAGCCGGTCCATGACGAGCGGCGTATGGTGGAGTTCGCTACTCATTGTCTCACGACGAGGACCGCGTCGGCGCCTACCATGGCGGCGAGCCTCTGCCTACCGCATCGAGTGGGCGACCTCCTCGGCGGCGGCGGTCCACAGGATCGGCGCAGCGCGACTTCGAGGCGAGCTGCGCTCGCGGGATTTACGGCGAGCCTCGTTCCTTCGCCGAGGCGGAGAGAGACGCGCATGGTGTCCGCGATGCGAGAGGAGATGGGCCGTCGGCGAAACAAGACGTGGGGCTGGCGGATCTTCCTGCCGGCCACCGCGCGATCACCCTTAAGTGGGTGTTCAAGCGAGCGGGATGGCCGGCGCCATCGTCAAGCACAAGGCTCGCTTGGTGGCACGAGGTTTCATGCGGCGGGGAGGGTCGACTTGATGGCGCCGCGCGCCCGTCGCGCATGGAGTCCGTTCGTCTTCTCCTCGCACTTGCGGCCCAGAGGATTGGCGCGTCCATCACATGGACGTCAAGTCCGCCTTCCTCAGCGGCGACTTGAAGGAGGAGGCCTACGTCCGTCGTGCCACGGGATTCGTCATCCCGGCAGGAGGCAAGGTTCTCACTTTGCGAAGGCCCTCTACGACTTCGGCGAGCACCACGAGCTGAACGCTAAGTCGGACTCCACCTCAAGCAAATGGGGTTCCAGCAGAGCGCACACGAGGTGCGGTCTGCCGGCGGGCAAAGGCGGCAACGCCTGGCGGTGGCGTCTCGTCGACGACTGATAATCACCGGCTCCAAGAGGCCGAGGTCGAGCGTTCAAGGCGGAGATGAAGACCGCCTTCGGATGAGCGACTTGGGGCTCTCTCTTTCTACCTAGGGATCGAGGTCCACCGGGCGACTCAGTATCTCCTTCGCCGCACCGCCACGCCAAGCGCACCGTCGGTGGGCGGGCTCACCGATCCTGCAACCCGCCCCACACTCTATGGAGGTCAAGCCGAGTCGTGAGAGCACGCGGAGGAGGTGGATGCGACGCAAGATCGGCGCATCGTGGGTAGCCTTCGCTACCTCGTCCACACGCGTCCGTTGGCGTTCGCCGTTAGCTCGTCGATCGGTTCATGCGGCGGCCGACGGCGGAGCATCGGCAGCCGTGAAGAGGATCCTCCGCTACGTTGCGGGCACCTCCGACTACGGCTTGCACTACCCGAGGTGTCCGTGGCGCTTCATCGAATGCGGCGACGGCGACCACGCAGCGACATCGACACCGGCAAAAGCACAAGCGGGATTCTCTTCTTCCTCGGCAAGTGCCTCGTTAGGCGGCGATCGATCAAGCGGCGGTGGTGGCCACATCACCGCGAGGTCGAGTACATAGCGGCTTCCACCGCTCGACTCAGGCCTGCGGCTCGCTCGACCGCTTGGTGATCTCCTCGGTAGACACCGAGGCGGTGGCACTCGGGGTGGACAACAAGTCCGCTCGGCTCGGCGAAGAACCCGTTTTCCTGAGCAGAGCAAGCACATCCGGGTGAAGTACCACTTCATCCGAGGTCATTGGATGAAGGCGGTGTCAAGGCGAGCTACATCAACACCACGGATCGACTTGCGGACACCTCACCAAGCCTCTTGGGAGGATCAAATTCCTCGAGCTCGCTCTAGGATCGGGATGGTTCAACGTCCCACAAGACGGCGTACAAGACTTGGGGAGAATGATGAATAAGTCTTTGTCTGCGGTCTTTGTCTGACATCTGCTTTAGCATCTAGGACGACATCGCTTTAGACAACATCCGCTTTAGCATCCTTGACTAGCATCTAGGGCAAGATCAAGGACGAGATCGCTTTAGCATCCTTGACTAGCATCTAGGACAACATCTAGGACAACATCGCTTTAGCATCTAGGACGACATCTTAGCATATGCTTGGTGGTTGGCGACCTATAAATATGTATCCCCAACCCTCGGGTTGGTAAGGCATTAATGTGAGAAATAGAAAAATTGCCCCATCTCCAAGTGTCTTCCTCTCCATGAGAGTAAGGATCTTGCTATCACCAACAGCAAGAGTCCAGCGAGTAACACAAGCCTGATACATAATTAGAAATTGTTCCTTGCTAGCTTGACTACGATAATATTCTAGCTCTAGTGCCTGCATTGCCTCATCGGGTGTGTCGGTTATTTTTTGAATTGCTTTTGTCAGCGAAATAACGAGGCCTGCATTCTTCCCCAAATCATATAGGCTGTGGCTCTACGGGTTCAGCAACGATGCTATCCAAACACATATGGTATGTTAGACAAAATGTAACAAATATATTTTACGTGTTAGGATTTAGGAAAGTATCTACTTGCCTGGAATCATGTAGATGCGGTTCTTCATCATTGCAATTCTTCTATTAACTAGCTCTATAACACAAGCATAGGTAGCCTCATCTTTTTTCAATACATCTTTAAGTTCAAATTGAAATTCATATGTTCTTGCAATCATTCCTGCCACTGTTGCGGGTTTCTGCTGATCTACAAATCCCAGTAGTCGATAAATCAGATCTACCAGTTTAATGACCCAATCCATACTAGATCACCATTCTCTATTTGTGAGACAGGAATACATGTATTCTCCTTCTTCGGTCATGCACAAATGGTTGGAGCTCCACACATTTGATACCATCAACTTCATGAACCTGTCTTTTCTATCCCAAAAACTCTTCAAGAAAACAAATATGGCTCCAAACCTTGTGGTGTTTGGACGAATTATCTCTCCTCTAATTTGTTCTCGCATTTCATTATGGAGGCGATTGTGGTTATATAGGAACCGATAAATCCTCTTGGTCGCTTTGACAACTGCAGCAACCTACTACAAAATATGGGGACATCCTAAGACAATAATTCATGCATTTTTAGTTCATATAATAGTTAATCTACCACAAACAATATCTAACCAACCTAGAAAGTGCATTATGCACTCACAAATTCAAATTTGCATTTCAATTTTTTCGGCTGGTATTTTGACTGTTGGCACCGATCGGGTTTTCCGGTTACCGGCCGGTAACCGCCAGGTTTTTAACCTCTGGTTGTGTGCATTGTTGTCATGGAGTCACCTATGCGACACCTAGGCGTCCTGGTGACTGGAGGCTGACGCCGAGGCCATTCGCCTAGGCCTTGGAACTTAGGCGAGCCCTTGGGATCGTTGGGCTGTGTTGCATATAGAATCAAAATAACAGATTTTGCTAACATTATTTGTTCATGCTATTAAATATTCGAGTTGTGAAAGTTTAAAAAAAAATGTTGATTCTGTTGTTGAATTGTTGGATTGTTAGTAAAATAGCATGCCTAGTGACATTGATCTACCATGGTTGCGGTTTAGTGGTGTTCAATACTTTAATGTTACTTGCATTAATTTGTGAAGATAGAATGCTATTGTGCATTACTGACTTAGGATATTATTGAATTATTAAAACCTTGAGGGTGTGTTGTGTGCTAATGTTAGTTAACATAGTTGTTATTTGGAGAATTTGTGATATGCTTATTTAATTCCCTGCCAGATGATGTATTATATGAGGTATATTTATTTAATTATCAACCATATAAGATATTATTTGTTATTTTTATTACTACCGTCTAACTCTCGCCATGGCGGGCTTCTAGGCATCTAGGCGCCCTATGCTCGCCACAACTTGCCGGAGCACCATGGCAACCTTGGTTGTATGTTTAGAGACATGCACGCTAACTTACATTTTGTATCTATTGTTCAGCACCCAATCACTGCTAGGGAGGGGTCAGGTACCAAACCTAAAGGCACCAGGCTTGAGCGAGCCATTCGGGATCTCCAAAAGATTGTTGCTGAATGTGAGTATTACATAGCATTCCCCTTCTATGCTGGAGTCTTTCTGTTGAGTGTTGACCATGGACTCATGGAGTAGTGCTGGAAGTTATTTCAGATACTTGAATTTCTCCTTGCAGACAGACTCCCAGCTATCGATATTAATGAGGTAGACCGAAATGATCAGGCAGCAGTTAAAAGACGGTTGCCTCAAGAAGTAAAACAAAAGCTTGCCAAGGTTGCAAGGCTATCGGTATGTCGTAGCACAATCAAATTTATCTGTGATTCAAGTGCATCTGAAATTCTGAATCTTGTATGCCATGTGATTTCTTATGTGTACATGTTCTTGACCAGTGAATAGACGTCATGTGAGTACATAATTTCTTCAACCTTGCATCTTAGAAAATTCATGGTTATATACCAAAAATATATATGCACCTGTCTTATGCAGTTTTGTACTTTTGCTTTCTCTGAAGTTATATTGAAAAGAGGGCCTTGGACTAGTGGCAATTCTTCAAAATTCTTGTGATACTGCTATCGATTATTTCAATACGGAGTTAGTGGGATATTAGTTCGTTGGTACTAATCACTAGTGATTTCAGTTTATCAAACTTTAAACTATCAGAGCCCTTTTGACTGCTTATATTGATGAACTTTTAGCCTGTGCCACCTGACTTTAAATGGTATAGCACCTGCCAGCTGTTTGTAATGCTGTCGATTTGTGCAGGCAAATCAGGGAAAAATCCAAGAACATGAGTTGATTGATCGCCTCATGGGCATAGTTGGACACCTTGTGCAGCGTAGGACACTGAAGGTGAGTAATGGAAGTAAACAAACATGTCCTTGGCACCTGACTTTTTGGTAGAGTTGGACACTGATTGATTGCCTCTTTCTATTTGGCTGATTGCTTTTGTATATTTCAAATTTGGAAAAAAGAAAAGAAGGTTACTTTCTCTGTTCTAAAATATATGTTATTTTGGACACTGACAATGACATGATCTCCAATAAGTAACATAAACCATCAATTTTTATATTAATGTAATAGCAAAAAATCATAAGGTATTATATTATGAAAGTGCATTTCATGACGAAACTAATGTTATCATTTTTCACATGATCAATTTAAATAGTTTTGTATATTTTAATAATCAAAGTTAGAAAATTTTGATTTCACACAATCTAAAACGTCACGGGTTTTTGAACGTAGGGGGGTATATGGCAACTAATTTTGGTAGTATATTTCAATTTGGTATTTTTCATCAAATTAGATAGAGTATAATTAGGATGAGAAAAACTACACCTGCACAAGTCCTTACTATATTTATCTTTAGTACTTATTTGGCCTTGTGAAATTTTATGGTAATCAGAGAAAATGAACCATAATTTAGCTATGGGAGATCCTTTCAAACACTACAACCACCACCATGAGGTCAATATGATATGTTGGCAAAAAAGAAGAACTGAGCAACAAATCTACTTTTTTATGCATCTGCAGTAAAAAAAACAAACTTGAGATGCTGCTAGCAAGAATTTCTTTTTGTCCATTAGTTTTTAGTTTCCAAGTCATGCTTATGTTGATATTCTATGTGGTGCACTGATCCTGTAGAGTGCCGATTGACTTCACTCAAACTACATGGCCATGAGAATCACTCCTTGCATCGCATGTCCCTGTCTCTAACTCATGTTATTTTTGAACAGAGAAACATGAAAGAAATGGTAGAATCAGGTCTTTCTGCTAAACAAGAGAAGGCCGATAGGTTCCAGCTTGTAAAAACGGAGATCAATGAAATGATTAAGGCACGTGTGGCCGCCAAGGTCAAGGTAAAGAACTAAAGATATATCATTTTGTAACAAGTATGAAACTTTCATCTATCTTATTGAAGTTATCATTCCTGTCTTTTACTTTTGATGTTAGATGTTCTGTTATGTATGTGCTACCAGGTCAATGAACAACAGGATGGCTCAGCTGATGATTTTCAGGCTGTCAATGATGAAAGAAGAGCTTTAAAAGGAAAGTCTGTAATGGATACTGTATTGGAGGACAGGATATGTGACCTGTATGATCTGTATGTTGAGGTAAACCTGTAAATATATAATTTGGGGTTTGGACAAATTGCAATCGTGATGATCATTTTTTTTTTGTTTATTCACAAGGATGCCAGAAAGGGCTTTAGCACCAAGGGTACCTTTTATTTAGAATTTATTAGATTTACCATTTGGTGTTAGTGAAAGTAGATATATGGGTATATTTGATTCTTGTTTATTCCGTATCATTTTATTAGTGAAACATGTAGCAGAGTTGCTTTAGAAGAAAAGCGGCTTCATTGAGACCCTAGCTTCATTCCTCCTTTAGCTTGTTTGGCTTAGTTGATAAATGCCTGTCTGCATGCATGTCAGGGTATGGATGAAGACAAGGGCCCTCAAAGCAGGAAGTTATATGTAGAGGTATTAGCCCTGAACCTTAAATTTTTTTCCTCGTTTTTCCTTTCTTTTTAAAAGATTCTTAAGCATCTGAATTTGATGAAGTAGTCGTGCTTGATTCTTTAAGTCACTGCTTGAAAGGACCATTGAGATGTATGTTATCGAACTAATCTATTTAAATATTAATTTTTATATGTATAGGTGATTCCTTTGCCTTAGTCTCCCTTTCACATTGTGATCCAAAACTTGTCACTTCTTCAAATCTGGAAATCTTTGTCATTACTCAGTAGCATTTGTGCCTCTTCTTGTAGTGCTTTCTTTTGGCAAAAAGCAAGGCAAAACTGCCGTTTTGTTTTTTACTTGATAGACTGATAGTGTCTTAAAGCTAAATTCAAATTCAAATTTGGCAACTCAAAAGAAATGCACTTTTGTTTTTTACTTGATAGACTGATAGTGTCTTAAAGCTAAATGTAACGCCCCTTCTAGTTGCTCCTTCAATTTGTATCACGGGGCTGGTATCCTTGGTCTTATGTTGAAGACAGATGGTTAATTCAGAGTTGTCAAATAATGTCTTTAGCTGCTTTCAGATGTAAATTTTAAATTGGCATTTCTTCAGCTGTGTTGTTGTGTATGCTGTGAATAGTTATGTGGATTGTGGATCATGATTTGTGAAGTGGGCTTTCAATTTAGTTACTTGTTTTGAGTAACAGAGCAAGGGATGCTTTTGATGGAGCTATTATTGTAGGTGCACCATTTATCTCGTGGGCAATCTGCATTTTTCTTTAGTATGCTTATATATTATCATTTTTTTTTGCACCAGCTTGCAGAGTTATGGCCACAAGGGTACATGGATAATGTTGGAATTAAAGATGCCATATATAGATCAAAGGAACGAAGGAGATCATTATATAACCAGCAGAAGGTCATCGTTATACAAGTCCTTTTTCCTTCTTTAAATTATTAAATATACATGGGTAGAATTAAAAGTTAAAGCAGATGCACCATAATGATGTGCGGCTAGAGATTAAAGGTATCCTGTGATAGTATGGAACCTGCTATCTTGACAATTATCACATTGCAGTTGAATAGTAGCTGAAAAACTCATTTTGTGATGTAACCCCTTTGTAGATGCTGTTCTTCAAAGTAAAGTGCACATGATGTAGCTCACTACTTTTTCCTTTTCAATTAAACCAGGTTCGCAACGAGGAGAGAATGAAGAGGAAAAGGCTGGCTGCGGCGGCTAAACAGCAAGATGGCTATCCTGTTGTAATGCAAAGTGCACTGGCCCAGCAAGTCGCACAACCACCCATAACAAACCCTATTACCACACACCCTGTGACGGACTATGGACAGAACCAGGGATCAAAAGATTTGGAAAGGGTTCGTGAAATAGGCGCCGGTGCAGTCCCTGACGACAGCAACAGAAATGCTGGCGAGAAGAAGAAGAAGAAGAGAAAGTCAGAATCTGATCTTATAGATACACAAGCTAACCCACTGAAGGCTACCTCGCAACATGGTAGTGAGAAGCATAAGCCTCCGAAGCATGCAGATGAGGCAAATGCTAGTAGCCTGCCCTCCAAGGCAACTATAACCGTGCTTGGTCTCCCTAGCTATGACCAACAACCTAGCTGATTATTTTCGATGTGACATTGGAAAATTTTAATTCCCCTCATAGGCCCTTGTCGGCTGCTGTAACAAATATCTTAGCGGAGAGGATACCATTGGTCATTTGTAATTTTTCATGATTACATAGTTCCTTTCCACCCCTAATATTGGTTGTATAGTATGCGTTACTTTCAGTTTCTGATCGTTGAGACGTGTTTATTCAGTGTGATAGAATACCAGAACACGCCTGCCGGTGATAACTGTCTCTTGTCCATTTGTCGAAGTCAGTTTGATCAGGCTCATTGCGAGAATCATAGTAACGTCTCTATTTCTGAAGATGCTAGTAATCTCTATAACTATTTAAGATTAAACAGTTGTGGAGTACTATTGTATATGAGTATGTATCATAATAACACATGTTTACAGCAAAAGAACCAAACTTTTATTACAGATATAAGGTTTAATAACCTCCTTTTAACACCGTGGGCGTGCAAGTCTAAAACTATCTTATAATACAAAAACTTCTAGGTGTAGTTGAGCGCAGCTAAAACCTAAATCCAATCGTCCTCGGGGAAAAAAGGTTTTTCAGGAACTTCATCTTCGACTTGGACATATTGGTTCCACTGGTCTTCTATTTATTGTTTAGCAAATAATGAGTACAACCGTACCCAACAAGTCAAGTGTAAATCATAATTTAATTACTTGCAAGGATATTCAAAGGGAGGGAATATACTGATTCTATTAAATTGAGTGGATGCAGTTTTATTTGCAAATAGGTAAAACCAAAAATAGTTTTCCTTAAGATTAAAGGGGTTTTCTTTCAACAGTTAATTATACAACTGCACATATTAAAACATTATGAAATCTACTTGTGCTTCGTTACTAGAATTACCCAATTAACACAGCTTCATTAACCGGAAGCACGACGTATTCGAATATCATTAATTTCACTCTACAGAGTTGGCAAGCTTTACCTACAAGATTTCTTAACTCTCGCGACAGAGTTAAGAAAACCAGGTCTATTCACTGCTCAATTCTTTATATAGGCTCTACCCGATAGAATCACTCAGACATGGATCACACACTAACCCTAAACTCTTCTGCCCGCTCTGAGTGGTCTCTATCGTTGTTAGGTATGGTTTTACCGTTCCTCATATCTAACTCCCCATCATCATCACTCCCATCTCCTGTAGAGATTTAATCGAGTTGAGCAGCTACTAAACCAAGGTTGGCATGTCAAATTTTGTGGTTGAGCGATTATTGTGTCTTTTACTCAGCATAAGGTTCTCATCCTTATTTTCCACATGAGGCACCAACCACATTCCCAACTATGCTCGACGGCACTACCGCCCTTCCATTCAAGTCCCCATCCTAGTGTAAAGTCGTGGACGAAAATCACCTTGTGGCTTTCCACTACACGCCCTTACCCTAATACCAGTTTTACAAATTCTACCGGCCAAAAGCCAAGTCACTTAGTGGTACAAGATTTTGCGTGAGCTGGTCCACAATTATTTCTACAATAGTTTAATTATTACTAAGGTTGTCATAGTGAATATGGCCTCAAATTAAACACGGCATTTATCAGTAGTAGGACGTAACTAATTAGCATGTCATTCTAAATATTTATTTTAATTTAATTAACATTTCATAATTAAGAATAATGTAAATACGATAAGTAAATAATTTAAATTTCATGGGATTCAAAATGATCAAAAACTTGTAACTTTGCTGCTCTGAAACTTCCACTAGCTCGTAAACTTCACTGCCTGGTTCCGGTCCTTGAACCGTCGCTTCGGAAAGATCGAAGGCTAGCGCAAACACACATAAAATAATATAAGACCATGGTGATCGAGCACCCAGTGAAGTCGTAAACCACAGCGCAGTCGTAAACTGCAGCGTGGTCGAAAACCACATCATGGTCGTAATGACTCCTAGGTAGTCGTAGCAGTTCGGGTACGACTACGAAGTCGGATGAGTGGTTGAGGTTCGACTTTGAATGCGAAGTCGTTGGAGATCGGATGGTGGATGAGTTACTGCGGAGATCGGACGACATCCGAGTAGCTGCGGAGGTCGGGCTGCGTCCGAGTGACTTAAAAGATCTGACCGCAACCAAGTGATTTAAGCACATCGGACGACATTCGAGTGGTTCAAGCTCAGAACTCGAAGCAAAGTGGTCGAAGTCTCTCTCGGCCACAAGGTGGTCGGAGACCTTAAGCGGCGGGGTGGTTGGAGCTGAAACAGTTGAGCGGTTAGAGATTTCAGACAATGGGGTAATTGAGGAATCCGTGGTCGAAACAACAATTAACGACTATGGGTATGATCCTGGGACCATAAGGATTCCGATTTTGAGGTTGGTTGGGATTGAGAGGCGGTGGTTTTGGCTAGCGGCGAGAGGAGGCGCTACGGCCAGGGCATAGCACAAGGCGGCTCCGGTGAAGTTCCAGCGAGGTGTTAGGGTTTTTAACCATCTACAAGACAAGGCGAACTCAGAGGCGATGGTGGTTTTTACTAGGATGGTCTGAGCTGGGCTGTCCACAGAGAGGGTGTTCTGACCGACGGTGGTTCACGGTGCCAGAGCTCTAGGAACACATTCCGATCAAGATGAGTTTACGAACATGTTCAAGGTGCCATAAGAATGCAACTAGTACAAGCAATTGAGTTTTAATAAAAGAATGGGGAAGATTGAGTGGAAAGCTCACCGGACGCATGGGAGATCGCCGGTGGCGATGCGGTGAATTGAAGCTCGAATTGGTGGCTCTGGAGGGTGTTGGAGAGTGAAGTGAAGCTCTTAGCAGTGACAGGAAGGCTTTAAAAGTGGTGCAAGGTGGTGGCTATAGTAAGGCCGTTTTGGGCGCTCTCATGCGCGCGGCGAGGAGATAAGGGCAGGGTTCTGCCATTGCGCAGAGAGCAGGAGAGGAGGTGGCACTGGCGCTCTGCAAGAGCTGGTAAGAGTTGACGCCATGGGTACGGAATAGGGCGCATGTCGGCCAGGAGTTGCAGCGAGCTGCGGCAAAGAGCGCGCGGCAGCGGCGTCTTGGCGAGGAGAATAGGCGAGAGAGATGGGCGGTGGGACCACGGAGCAGAGCCAATGTGAACGCGCTGGAGCGACGGCCGCAATTCCAAGCTACGACGGCGCGGTGCGTGGCCAGCGCTACCGGGAGGCGGTGGGGAGGCGGCGTTGTTTGGGAGTGCCAGTGGAAAGGAGAAGCCGGGAAGACCAAAAAGGAAAGCGTCTTTTCAAGGAAAGTTGCCAAATTGGGAAGGTTTGAGATTTCAAACAAAAATTCAAGAAAAATTCAAAACTTTGAAATTTTTGGGGCATTTCACATATAATCTCTACGATTGGCACACCCCACACAGTAAACAATTCACTGGGCAGCAAGGATTAGGCCTGTTTATATAGTCGTTTGGCTTTGGTTTATGAATAGTAATAACTTTGGTTTATAAATAGTAATAGATTGTAGAGAATCTTGCAAAGAGATAGATACTTGCATACAATTTTGACCGATGTAAATAAAGTCGTTGTGGTGTATACTACAATTAATTAATAGATATCGCTTTGAAAAGATATTTTATTTAAAAGTTAGATAATGTAAAAATATTATTTACTATAAAACATAACCTTTAAAAGTCAATATAAATAGGACAAGCCAATACGAATAGGGCAAATTGCTACTTCAGCAGCCTGTGTCAATTGCTGAGTGCTTTTGCCAATAAAGTGCACACCCGCATGGCAGCGTGGATACAACCATACGGGAAGGATGTCAGACAACTTGAGATATGCGGTACTTTGTTTGTATCAGGTGAGTTTTTTTGATTGATAGCTTATGATTTAAATATTTAAATTCTGACTATTTGTAAGAGGTTGTATGTAGAGGAAAATAATCGTTTTTTATTTTTATCGATACAGCCGAACTCATTACACTTTTTACTGTAATTTTTCTATTAGTACTATCTTAAAAAACGCACCGTTTAAAAATTAGCTATTATAGATAATATAAACCTAAATCAACCTTAAACTCAAAAGAATCTGGTCGTGTTAACCCGTCATCCCGTGCCTTGCAGCACCGGCACACGTGCACCGGTCACACTGGAGCAGCGGCATTGATTCGAAATCCATCTCCATCGTGGGCAAAACCCGAACACGCACAAGCGCGGCGCCGCGGCCGCGAACGTCGGCACGGGGCAGTCGCCCATGCCGGGCGATGCGAACCCCTACTCTCCCGGAAGAGTGGCACCGGTGCAATTATATTAGTTAGGTAGCACAACCCTTGAAACAATGACACGTGGCAAGTGTGTATCTCAAAGCATCCCTCCAGTACCCCGGCCTCCGCCCTGCCACAGAAGCAAATGTGACTTGACTTCACTGTAGCAGCGCATATATACCAGTTTTGAGTTCCGCTCACGGTGGTGACCAGACCTGCAGCACGCGGCGTCCTTTCCATGGCGCCAATCTAGCCGTGTCCACTGATACGTGGAAGTTTCATCGGAGAAGAGTAAGTACAAATTGCCATTGACGGATGCAGGTCCATTGCTTGCTTGGCCAGTGGACACAATTTGGTATACTGAACTTGTAGTGTCCAATTTTTAACTGCTAGCACTCGCCTCTCCATAGATCTACCCGTGGCCGTCGCCACTTTCCTGTGTGTTCTGATCGTGCTGTAGTCATCCTCACCGCAGTGAGAAGGCGCAGTCGACAACCATATCGCTGACTAGTGGCCACGGCGACGATGAGATCGGCGTCAAACTCAATGGTTTTTTATATCTTTTTCCTTTATATTATCCGTGAAGATATAACATCGTTTTTCATTTTTTTTCACTTTTTTTATTTTCTTTTAATTGAGTGTCTCCGAAATAACTAACAACTGTTACAATACTATTTTAGATAGAGTGCTATTTTAGACAAAAGGCAAAAACCAATTAGAAAGCTTTAGGGTTTGTGCGTCCACGTGTTGCGTTATTGGCAGGGGTGCCATATAACTTCTGTATCACCGGTGCTTTCTCCCTACTCTGGTTGCCGCCTCCCGGACAACGCGCCCTCGTCCCAACAAAACCCCACGCCACCACCTGAGCAGCGAGCACCTCTTTCCGGTCTCCCTCTCACTCTTCCCCGCCCGCCGCGCCTACCTCTTCAGCTTCACCCACGTCCTCCGCCCCGCCGGCCCATCCACGCAGAAACCGCCTCCCCACCGCACCAATCTTAACGGCCGCGTCGCTCTCCGATCCACCTGGCTCCGACAGACCACCACTGCCCGCCACTTGCGCCTTTTCTCGCCACCGATATCGCGGGATGGGAGCTTCATATTCTATTCTGGATTGTTGCTGATTTCATGATGCAGTAATCAAATTGGTATTCCTATAACAGAATGATGAAACCAATTAGTGTTACCAAATGCTGATACTTCTGTATTTTTTGGCAGGCTTGCTGCAAAAGGGTCATAATTAATCAGGACTCTAATAACTCGTGTTCCATTCGATCACTGTACATGCTGTGAGTGGCTCATTGTACTGACAGTTCACAGAATTATCAAAAAGACTGGTGGAAACAGAACATATACGTCTCTTGTGATGAGACAATACATTCGTGCCATCTTATTTTTTTCGAAGAAAGTAAAAAACACCACCTACAGTTGGGCTACATTTTTGTGAAAGGAACTTTCGATTTCTTTTTTTTAGGACAGGAGCAGGTGTCCTTAATAGTATTCTTGACATTGAGACTTGCTGAGTTTGTCTTCTCTGTTGGAGTCAACATCTTGTCTGGCTTGTTCAATCGCATACCACTATTTTTCGAATCCCATTTAACAATACTTTAGTAATCAGGCGTGCTTTGCTGAGAGATTGCGTGGAGACGTGATTAGGGGCTTGTGCTATTGCGTGATTTTTGGAGTGCTTGGCGCGTAGGGCCGGCCGTGCCGAACAGATTTGATGCCTCGTTGCTTGCATGAAGACTGCATGGTTTGATCTCTTCACGCGTGGGCGTCTCATCCGGATGCAATCAACAGCAAAGTCAACAAGGCACATAGATTATCTAGTCACCCTTGAAGACAAGCGCAAGGCAAAATAAATTATCTAGTCACGGCTTAAGTTGTAACACCTTACGGTCCAAACTGATTTAGACTTAACCTTTTTCTAGGTAAGCCACGCATACGTAGCAATCTACTTGCACTTTCGTTCTCACTTCACGCAAAACAGTTAATCAGAGCTTGCTATTATTGGAAGCCCTAGACTTATATGTTGATGCTTATCCATCTAAATTAGCAAGGTAGTACTAAACACTCATTCATACATATTTATGGGCCACACATAGGTTTAATTTCACATAGGCCGAGGTATATACACCTCCTCTCAAAGAACCCGACGTCCTCGTCGGTCCAACATACCCACACTGAGACAAATGATCAAAATCTCCTCTCTTGGCACACGTCTGTGCGTCTAGTGCTGGCACATATGGTGGTGATCATTTTGGCTTATTTTTGGTGGCTTATGGCTGAAAAGCAATATAGCTGTCTGAAAAAACACTGTAGCTGACAGAGGCTTATTTAACATAATTAAATTTAAAAAAAATTAAAAAATATGTTAGCCCATCACAAACAACGCAAACGAATACGGCAAAAAAAAGAACCGGCAAAAAAGCTCAAAAAAGAAAAAAGTTCAGAAAAAGACGAAATTATGAATAATAAAAAATAAGCTAGAAACCAGAAGCTTAAGTCGAAACGAGCGGGATACCATACCGTGTGCGTTCAGTTTGTCATTCTGACAAGGACGATGATCAAGTCATCATGTGTAATGGCTGTGATGAGGACTATCATCTGTACTGCCTGACACCTCCCCTTACCTCGGTACCCAAGGGGAGCGGTATTGCTCTTCCTGCATTGTGGACAGACCAAAGGAGGGAACGAGAAAGTATGAGCAAAGGATGCCGATACTCCATAGAAAGGATGATCCTATGCTCCTGCCCGGTTTTCAAAAGAAAAAAAAAAGGATGGTACTATGCTGAAAAACGCTAGGGTGAAAGAGCAGTTGTTGACTGTGACAGAGTAGGAAGCCTGGAGATCTGCAACTTCTTTGCACTGTAGCTGTGGCAATATCAGGCCTGTTCTTTTTGGCTGCGGCTTATGGCTTTTGGCTGAAATTTTTGAATTTTAGCTGTTTGCGATAGAGATTGCGGAGAGAGAGATACTCGTTTACAATTTTGGTTGATACAGATGTTAGGTTTTTAACGTGTACTACAATTAACTTGTAGATCTCGTCTTGAGAAAATACTCCATTTAAAAGTTAGGTACTGTAGCAAAAACCAAAAACCGTTTTTGGAAGCCAAAAAGAACACCCCCGATAGTCTCAGACTCTCAGTGTTCTTTTGGTCAGTAAGTGGATTTGTATTCTCTGCCGTGAGTTCAAGCGGCACAAATTTGCTGTTCGGAGAGACTTACCTGTCCGCTTGTAGAACTGATGGTCAGGACAACGGCAGATGAGAAATTTAGCTGCTGATTTCTGATTGAGCAGCTGAGGGTCTGCCAACAACGTGTGCCGTCTGAAGTCTGAACTAATCGTAGAGGATAAGAACCCGTTAGGTTGTCGCTCTTTTTTATCGTTTCCTTAACCTCCTCTGTGAGGTCATATTTAAAGAACTTGTCAGCGTCTGAACTTCAAGGATGCTTAGTGCAATATCATCCTCTTAGGTGGATATTACCGTCGTTTTTTAAAAAGTTGGATATTACCATTTAAAATACCCCTCGAGTCTTTAGGAATGGTGTAGTTTCTATCTTGTGCACTTGCTTGCAGGTGCTATTTTGTGGATGGCTTCCAGTTAGAGAAACATCACCTCTGGAAACTGCCTCAGGTGTCCTGGTGTTCTTTTTTGTTGCGACTTATGCCTTTTGACTGAAATTTTTAAATTTTGACTGTTTACAGCATAGATTACAGAGAGACCGATACTCACTTACAATTTTAGCTGATATAGATGTTGGACTTTTAACATGTACTACGTTTAACTTGTAGACCCCGTCTTGAAAAAATACTCCGTTTGAAAGTTAGGTACTGTGGCAAAAGTAAGAAGCCACCAGGCTTCTCACCTACCGAACACCCCCCTAATTAAGCGCACCATTCCATATGATCATTTTGGCCTGAATAACAAGGCTTCGCTAATCTACGCTCTGAACAGCATTGCTTTCTCATCTGGAGGCTTGCAGGCGCTAATGTGTAGGCTCACATGTTAACAGTGCCAGTAGCAGTAATCAAAACTCCATCAGCTACAAGGATGGATTGGTAAGCCTCAGAATAACCTTGCTACATATGGGAATCTCGTGGGAATTCTTACAAAATTACCGCGTTGCAGATGGGGCCGGAGTGAGTGGACTTATAGGCCTTTTCCCAAAACCTGTGAGCTTTTTCATGAGCTGATTGACGCAGGCTGCAGAGGACTGGAATGCTCCATCCTGTACCAGGAACTCGGCCGGCCAATGGAAGGGGGAGCATGAATGGCGACGAGTACCAGGAAGCATGCATGCCAACGCGGTGACGCCATGGAGAACCCCCACTACTGTCATGTCGCCACGAAAAGGCGAGGTGACCTCGCTGTCCTGCTCTCTGAGCAGAAACACAGTGCGTACGACAACTCCTACAAAAAAAAGATCATCATGAACAACCATCTGGACGCGCGACTGCACG
This sequence comes from Bonia amplexicaulis, assembly GCA_036346245.1. Taxonomy (NCBI): domain Eukaryota; kingdom Viridiplantae; phylum Streptophyta; class Magnoliopsida; order Poales; family Poaceae; genus Bonia; species Bonia amplexicaulis. Next base: position 4,805,103 of record CM070736.1, on the reverse strand, counting down.
GGCATTGAGCCCGAGTGCTACTGGCCCCTCCGATTTGTTTCCATCTATCTCTTAAGTTTTATAATCTTACTGGTTAGAGATCTATACGTTACAATAGAATTATAAAAATAATAAAATAGAATTTACTATCTGATCAACTTCATATATTAAACATTAGAGAGCAAGCGACAGAGAAAAAAGGGTGGCCAGAATGCGTAAGGAGATAGAAAAAGTGAAAGAGGTGTGCGGCTGTATCCTGAGAGAGAGAATGAGAGACACGAATGGTCCAGATCAAATTGAATGGCTGAGAAGAGAGTAGGAAGAATGAACCAACCACCAACTCACATTTTTATAATAGCAAAGAAAGATATTATAATTTTTAACTTGTTTACGAGATATTATAAAGTAACAGAAATTCACGTGTGATTTTATTTGATATAAATAAAGTCACTACAGTATAGTATAATTAGCTTATAGATTCTATTTTAAAAAGATATTTTATTTAAAAGTTAGTTATTATAAAAAATTAAATTTTTTACAAAAAAATAAAAAGAAGATGGCCACTAACTAATTTCCATTAGGAACTCCTGCTCACTCCACTCTATCCATGATCCCGTGTCCTCCCCCTCAATAGTCGAAGAGCCCACCACTCACTTTAAGGCCACGTGAAGGCGTCCTTTTGTGAGAGTTGGGAATGGACTAATTTGGGCCTCAGCCCAGACCCACCAAGAGCCAAGCTGAACAGAGACGGTTGCCTTTCAAGTCAGATCAGCAGCAGCAGTTGTTCATCTCACTCAGCAGCTCAGGGGATCGGTCTGCCCCGGAAGTAGCAGCCGTCAGCATCCCTTTTTCTCGTCACAATGATTTGCCCTCTGGAATGGCAGGCAGCACACTCTGATGAGATGCCCAAGCTACCTCTCTTCACCTTGCATCGGGAACGAAAGTGCTTTGAAAAGTCATACGACCCATTTAATTCGTCCACTAGCTTCAAGCTTTTAGACTCTTAAATTTTTTGAAGCATTTTTGTTTTTTCTTTTTTTTCCTTTTGTATTATCCGTAATAATATAACTATTTTTTATCTATTAAAATTTTTAAATTTAATTACGTTAAAAATCATCAGCAATTACAGTGTAAAATAATCATTACAATAACAAAAAAGCTAGAAGCTTGAGCTTGATAAACCCAAATGAGCATCGGTTGTAATAATCCCTGCTATATAAAGCTACCGATCAACAAGTTACAACCTTTTCTCGTCTAGCAGTGTGCAATTAAGCGGGGTATCCCAGCAAATGCACAAACCGTGCGACAAGATGCCGCCTACACTCCCAGCATATCAGTGGCGTAGTAGGGCTGCACGTATTGCCGATGGGCTCCCCTCCAATCCCCAGTCCCCCAAGCGTTTTTAACCCTCGCCTACCGCCAAGGAAACGACAAATTGAGTGACGGGGACGTGAGATCAGCTCAGTTGTGCATGTTGCGTACTGACGACAGTACATTGCCGCACTTAGCGGTGGCTCGAGAGTTGATCGCATCAGTACACTGTAGTGTTTTTTTTCGAGTCTTGCCTTCTACGTATAAATTTTTAATTTTGATCCGTTTCCATACCGCGAAAATAGCGATTGGTGACACGTGTCACCTACCAACCTTCTACGTCATGACGGATTTAGAGTACCGCTGTACCACTGCCAAGCTAGCTGAGCTCAACAGTGCCATCTGCTCGACAGCTAGTGCATACGTAACTAATGGTGCATAACCTAAATATGCTTAGCACTAAGCATGCATTAGTGCATGTGTTACGCCTCCTGCAATAACCATCCAGTGGCAGGTGCTCTCGAGCCTGGTCGATGCGGCAGGCTTCCACCTACCAAACATGCCCAACGTGTCGTGTCGTGTGGGATTGATAAGTAATACGTGTTGTCTATCGTTGTTTCTGCTATCACAATAAAAATTAAAATTAAAAATCCATATATTAGAAGGATAGGGTATGTTCTTTTCGACCGAAACTAGTGACTTTTAGCTTTTGCTACAGTACCTAATTTTCAAACATGGTATTTTCTCAAGACGGGATCTACAAGTTAATTGTAGTACACGTTAAAAGCCTAACATCTGTATTAACCAAAATCGTAAGCAAGTATCTATCTCTCCATAATCTCTGTCATAAACAGCTAAAATTTAAAAATTACAGCCAAAATTCATAAGGCACAGTGAACCAAACAAGCCCTATCTATAAAAGAAAAAACTAGATACAGTGCCGTATATGATATGTCTTCATGCCTCGAGACCATCTGGGAGTGGCTGGCCCGGCTTGACAGGACAGGGCGCTGTTAGTGTGGGCGTGAGTGTTTTTGTGCCAACTCACAACTGTTGTTAGCAGCGAAGTACCGTGACATGTGTTGCTTCCTGATTGGCTGGCTTCTGGCTAGTCCTTATTGGGCAATGCCTGCAGAGTAGTCGCAACTCGGCTCGCTTTCGGATCGGGCGCCATCGAACGCACCGGCTCTTTTGGTTTTGATCGTCCCTGGCACTGTTCACTACCCTTTCGTTTCGTATTTCGGTCGAGTCTAGTAAGTTTGTCAGGTTGTAGATGCATGATCTAGTTACTCACAATCAAAGTCACTTTTAAAACTATTTCACATCATATTTATAAAAATAAAAGTATGACAACTATATTAACAAAAATATTGTTTTTGTTGTCCGAGTGCCACGCGGCAGTGCACGCGACGCGATGCGTGGCGCTGCCGGCGTTAGCGCCGCCCGCCTGTGGTCGGACGGCAGCACCTATCGCCCAAGGAGCGGTGGCAGCCTAATTACCCGCCTAGTTTTTTTCCGTTTAGTGTTTGTTTGAATTTTTAAATATATCAAATAAGCTCAAAAAATTATGAAAATTTATATACAACCTCCTAACACAACTTTCATTGCAGTGTCATTTTTGGCAAATTTTACCCATGGCGAATATTGCTCAAAAATTCATACAATTTTAATATTTTTACGAGTTTTTACATATAGTAAACGAGCTCCAAAAATTACAAAATTTTATGTGAAGCCTCCGAATTAGATGCTTTTGTTCAGATTAAGTTAACCATGAATTTAACGATAATAACGCTTGTTTTGAAGTGCCATGTGTCGGGCAACCGTGGTATATATTATTTACGGCTATTCGGTTTGCACAATTATCAATCTCTTTGTATGTGCCCCTCTTGCATGCTCTCTCGTTCGCACTAATGTCATTATTTGAGTGTTGTCCCCCCTCGTCCGCTCCCTCGTTTGCACATTTGTCATTTTTACGATGTCGTCCTCCCTCACCCGAAGCGCTTGTAGTGATAATGGATTCTTTCACTAGGGCATAAATATGCACCTCTGGCGAGTGCGTAGCTCATTAGATCGAGAAGGCAGTGTCCCAGTAGCTCATCGCAGAAGGTCATTGTCGTGGTTATTGCTCATTAGTTCGAGAAGCAGTGCATAGCTCAAAATTGGCAGTACTGATTTCTTCTCTGCAAAGACAGGTAATTTTTTATCGTATTCTTTCGACGTTATTCCCATAATCGTAGTCAATTAGTGTTATTTAGTTAGTCGTGATTAATGTAGTTTGTATTACGAAGTATGTCATAGTAATTTAGACATAGTTTGTACTATTATTGTGTACATACGGTACCCATAATTTGTTAGATCGGGATAAGTAATGAGTTAGTGCTAAGGACGACGGTAATGAATGGCTTGTTTTTTTCAGATGAATAATCAAATTATTCATAAGTAGTGAAGTATTCACGCACGTGTGTGATCACTGACTTGTAGTATGTTGTTATCATTATGAATATTCGTAGTAATATTATGTCTGTCCTATTTGTTACAAGGTATTATCAAAACTAATAGTGCGTACCTAAATATTTGGAGAAGGCAGTGCATAACTCATTCAGGACGCAGCAGTGCTGATTAGTTCCCCCCGAAAGACAAGTAATTTTTTATAGCATGCTTTCGACGTTATTGCCGTAGTCATATTTCCAATTATTTAGTTAGTCATAATTAATGTAAATTGTATTATGAAGTAATTATTAATGTGTGCACTAATATTTCGTCTGTCATATGTGCTGGTATGTATGGCTCTACCGGTGTTTCTAGAACACTCGTACGATGAGAAACACCGTTGCCACGCATGGATGACGGGTAACGCGACTGGCCCTTTGCCGTTTAGGCTGCGGAGGGGGAGGGATCCGTGGGCGCTGGATGAGCGCTACGTCCCAACCCTGCGGGCCACGAGCTTGTTGCCCTTTGCGATGCTGGTCTCCACCAGGCATGAGTTCACCATCGACGGCAGCCTGCTCGCGGCACTGGTGTACAGGTGGAGGCCCGAGACGCACACATTCTACTTTCGGTGAGGTGAGATGACGGTCACTCTGAAGGACGTCACGTTCTTGACGGGTCTCCCTCTCGTAGGCGACATACTTGTTCCAGCCCCTGCACCAGCCGACTGGAAGGAGAGGCTAGCGGACCGGTTCGGTCGGCCTTTCCCGGAGAGGGCACGTGGTGTCCTCCGCACGTGGCCTAACAATTTCAGCGTGTGCCCGCTGGTTGCAACGCTGGAGTTCGTCAGGACGCATCTCGTCACGTTTCTTAACCAGCTATTTGGTTGGAGCATATTTCCAGCCACACACGACAATATTTGCAACGCCGAATTCATTGGCCTCGCAGAGTCTTTGGTGGACGCAGAGTTTGAGGCGATGCCTTGGTACAACTAGGGATCAGCGGTTCTGTGCGCCACATATCGGGGGTTATGTGACGCTTGGCAGCGCGCTACTATTGGTACCCCCAATCTGGAGCACTTCCCTGTCGGACATCCGACGATCGTGATGCCAGTGCACCCGTTCGGCGAGTTCGCCGACGACCTGATAGACGGGCCCACTATGGGCATGCGGTGGACTGCTGTCCGTCTAAGGTGGGCGAAGGGCAAACCGTCAAGGTGCTACTTACTATGGCACAACGAGTTCGAGTCGTTGCATGATAGCGACGTCATATGGACTCCCTGGACGGTAGATTTCGTGTGTCGTGTATCGTCACATGGGCTATCCTTGCATTGCCTGGAGGACAGGGAGCTATGGATGACGACACACCATCTGGTTTTCTCGTACATGGTGGAGGCTTACACGCCACAGCTCGTGATGCGACAGTTGGGTTGCACCAGGCCGTGCCCCCTCTAGATGGCAGGTTCCTACCGCATGCCGTGCACCGGTGAGTCAAACTTCATCCGACTATTGTATACACTTTCATATGTCTTGCTATGTAACGTCGATGATTTTGGAAATGCATGCGATCGAGGGCTGATCGGCACGGTACGGACTAGCGACCAATGTAGCAGCAGTGGACGACGGCATGGACGGAAAGGGTGCACGTCGATGTCATCATAGAGTAGCGTTCGTATGACGTCCAGACATACGACGAGTACGTGGCGTGGTACATACCGTAGTCACGCAGCAGACTAATAATTCCTCCATCAGATCGCCCCGGGCACATCCCACACGAGGAACGTCTAGACCGCTCCATCGATCCCCACAGCGCTTCGCGGCGGCATGACATCGTAAGACAATTCAAATATCTTATCGTTCCATTCAATAAATTCGTACTACTCGTTACTGAACCTGTTTCATATGTCACTTTAGTTGGAGCGGGCACAGCGCATCGCAAGCACGTCGGAGGCCGCCATCAGTGGTCTAGAGATGCCACCGGCCCTGCAGAAAACTATGAAGTTCATCCTAAAGTAGACCAAAAAATAATGCACAACCTTACCTGCAGCCGTTCCTCAGATCACAGTGCGCACATGAGCCACCCAATAGGGGCACCATGCTCACTCGCCAGGTCATCTCGACCTAGCGAGTCCGGCCGGCCAACGCAATGTACTGAGTCTGCATGGCGTCGTAGTACTAGCCACCGATCATCCGTGCGCCGTACCAACGAGGAGATAACTTACGTGCGAACCTACATGTTTTTTCTTATTATGTCTTGCATTCCACTAACATCATGACGTTCTCCCACCACATGTCTGTCGTCGAGATGCATCCCTTTTGCTGTCCGCACCACCTGCACAAATTACCGCTTCCCGTCGTTCATCTTCGTTGCACATTCGAGAGGTATGAGATCCGTATTGTACATCCGGAATATTTGTTATGAATAATATCGTTTCGTCTTGCAGCCTCCAATTCAACATGGGGGTGACGACGAGTCCACAGATGATGACACGGGCCTCCCAGATGCTTCTAGAGAACAGTACACGGCGCTAGGGTTTGCAGCGTACGCAGGGCAAGGCTCAGCGTTCTCAGCATACCTAGGGTTTGGATACTTCCGTGAGCAGAGCTCCTCCGGCTTCACTTCCACGTCGTACGGTCAGGGCGAGAGATCGTTTGCACCACAAGGGAGATTTCTGGAGTCCTTCGTACACGATATTATTGTGGATGGATCGTAGTTCGGCACGTCTCAGCTGGATAACTTCGACCCTTAACGGACACAGTGTACTGTACCTCAGCTTACTGGACCACCCTGCCCATTGAGCAGACAGAATGGTCTCTATATCTCCTCCGACCCGATACGCAACCTCCGGACTAACTGACGTACTCAACGGGACATGCTCGTGCGCGACGGAAGACAAAACCATGTACGGGCAAGCAAACACGGTAAGAAGATAGCCGTGGCTCGGAAGAGTGAGCCATATCGTATCCTATGATGTATTTTTTGTAGTACTGTAATTACTTTTAATTATACAAATTCATAATGTATCAAATTGCAAAAAAACGTGAAATATTTATTAAATTCATGGTTAAGTTAGTCCGAACAAACGTGGCTAATTTAGACCGCATAAAATTTGTAAAAAATTACATAATAACTATTACTTAATCGTAAGGCTTCACATAAAATTTTATAATTTTTGGAGCTTATTTGCTATAAGTAAAAACTTGTAAAAATATCAAAATTCTATGAATTTTTTAGCAATATTCGCCATGGATAAAATTCTAGAAAAAATACACTGCGAGGAATGTTGTGTCAGAAGACTGTACATAAATTGTTATAACTTTTTGAGATCTTTTGATATATTTAAAATTTTAAATAAACACTAAATATAAAAGAAATTAGGCAGATATGTCACCTGGTGGCTGCTCCCTGCGCGACAGGATGCCTGCCGTCCAGCCACTAGGCGGCAGGTGCCATGCATTGCCTCGCAGGCGCTGCTGCCCGATCGCCAGACGGTAAAAACGATATTTTTGTCAATACGGTTGATATACTGCTATTTTTATAAATACGATGCGAAATAGTGCCAAAAATAACTTTAATTCGCTTCTCTCTTCTATCTACATTCTATACCATTTTTGGTAATATCCGGAAGCCTTTTAATGTGGGATGTACGAGGGATGCCTCATGCCTCTAAAGCGAGAATGCACTGATATCCCTCCTCGGAACCTCACATTTCATATCCTTTGTAACTGCAAGGGATATCTAAACGGCTCATTAGTCAGACAGTCCATGTTTTCGTTCCCACGAGAAAATATTTTTTGGTTATTTTACATCACTAAAGGGCCCATCTAGTAAATATTTAAACTACTAAATGGTCTACGTAGCAAATATTTACTTGATTTTCCCTCAAATATCATGTACATTCCTCACCTGCGATTGAGCAAATTAAACGCCCAATTAATCCTAAATATCCACCCATATACGCCTCTTGTACCCCTCCGGCGCCACCACTCTCCTACAACCATGTTCGTATAAGTTTCTGCTTCTGACTTCCACTTAGAGAAGCCAATACAAACACCCAACTTCTCAAATCGGTTTCTTCACTCCTCTTGCTACTGTCTCGCTCCAGAAATAAAATAGGGGTCGTGGTGCATCACGCACCCTACTTCACTCGCTCCCGTCATGCGCATGCATCACTCCTTCATTTTCTCCACCGCTCATCTCCTTATTCTAAAATCCACTTCTTTTAGATATTACTATTTATTTTCAGCCAACAGCTTTCTCATCATCAATGCTAACCAACCTTCCCACCATCAGGCACCATGCATGTCACCGACGATGCCTGTGACCCCAACATCGCCACCACCCTCCATCTAGTTTCTATCACCAACCAAAATCTAACCCGACTCCTCGTCGTCTTTATTGTGGGTCAATCCTGACCCACAGAGTGTAGCACCTAGGTTCTTTGCCGCCAACTAGCACCCCCGCCGAACTGTCGCCGCCACGAAATCGAGGGCTGGCCTCGTTGAATCCCAGTGGTACAAATTTGATGACAGATGGATCACGAAGCCAGATCGGATGGCCACAAGATCTCCTGATCAAGCATGAGAAAATCAGGTATCTAGTTTGTAGATCCCTTATTTAAAACTTGTGGCATTAGGTTAGGTAGAACCAAAAGCACTTGAAAAAAGGGCAGTACTAGTGCCCGTATGTATGATAAAAGGATTCTCATTGTACTCTCGGCTATAACATTAGTGAATAACATACACAACATTTGTAATTAGTACTTGCAACATATTTGCAAAACAACAGTGGAAACATTTAGATAAAAACTAAAAAAATCTTCTCCCTAAGATTGGATGAAACCATGGTTATACAATTTAGTTGCATTAGAAAACTAGCTAAGAAATCTCAAATGAACAGATTTACACCGTTAAAATATTACAACATTTTGAAAACAATAGCGGAAACATTTTACAGCTGCTTATGAAACAATTCGAGATGTTGTTTGCAACAAAAAATACTCAGACCTTCCCGCATGCAACAATTGAGACCGCTCATAAAACATTTTGATTTCGAGTGTATAACATTGTGCAATGATTATTGCAACATTGAGAAAAAATGAAAAAAAATCCATTCTCTCAACAAAAAGGTTGCTGCAACATCCCAAACTAACAAAAAGAACATTTAGACATGTAGGACGAAACAATTTGAATAGCTAAAGTGCAACACTTTAGGAGTTTATACTGCAACAGTCAAAGAATATAATCCCAACATCTTGAATCACCTTTTGTAACAAAAAATCTTGTAGCTACAACAAACACTACTCACTGGTTTCGGCTTCAATGCCCAGTGAAAGATGAGGGCTTTCCGATGCCTCATCGCATGTGGTTGAACTCCAGATGTGACATTTGCATTTGCTGTTGCAAGATCATGTTGTAACATCCAACCACGAGATCTCAACCACATCCCCCCACTACGGCTACAACCGCAAACCAACTCTAGCTCCCCCTAGCCTCTGCTCTCTCTTCCAACCCTGCCTCGGCCTCCTTCCCCAGAGCGTCGACATGGCGGCGGCGAAGCTTCTGGACATCCGCCTCGACATCGTCCAAGACGACGACGCGAGGAGCAGCTGCTCCGTGGAGCCTGCCGAGTAGGTGGACGCGGAGGACCCCGGCTATAGCACGATGCGCTGCGCAGTGTGCAGTGGCCCCCTGGAGTGGGTCGCCATCGAGCACTACGGCCACCATGGCGTCTGTGCAAGGTGCGCTGTCCATAGGTGTGGTGCTACTTCGACTGCAACCTCCAGTACCGTGACTGCGTGGAGTGGCGCCCGCTCCCCAACAGTGGTGAAGCTCGACTTGGGTGGAGGGAGAGGGGTGGAAGGAGATTGTATGCTTGCGCATAGGAGAGGGGCGCTTAGCCATAGCTCACCGGAGAAGGTTGATAATGGTGGCTTGGCTGGAGTAGCCGAGGACGGGGGGAGAGAGAGAGAGAGCTACTCGAGGTCATGGGTGGGGAAAGTGGATGGGGAATGAGTGGATGAGGATGTGCTAATTTTTGTTGGATGCAAATACATATGCTACTGGAAGTCACCCATTGCAGTACCCGTGACTATATTGCTAAGTTGTTGAGTGTCCGATGTAAGCCGTGCGTCCGGACGCACGGCCCATGTCAATTCCCTTGCAAAAAAACACACTTTGAAAATTTAAAGAGCCCCATTGCATTTGGATTTTGGAATTTGGTCAACCAAAAACTGTTGGACATGCACTAGTACACTTTTACTAAAATTATATTAGCTAGTCTCACTCAGCAAGTGAACACTCAGTTTTAGGCCTCTCTTCAAACGGCTTCAACTTTTGACTTCTTAATTTTGTTTTTTATTTTTTTAGCCTTTTCTTTTATTCCTTTGCATTATCCGTAATGATATAATGTTTTTTATTTTTTTCAAATTTAATTATTTATAAAATCTAACAGCCGCCGTAGTGTAAGAAAGCCAAAAGCTATTGCTTATAAGCCACGTTAAGTAGGGCTAGCGGCCCCGCTCGTTTGGGCTTATGCTTTTGGTTTCTGACTTCTAGCTTCTTAATTTTGTCTTTTCCTAGCCTTTTGACTTTTTATCTTTTTTCTTGTATTCCTTTGTATTTTCCGTGATGAAATAACATGTATTTCTATTTTTAATTTTTAAAATTTAATTACACCAAATAAGCTATCTATTTTTAATTTTTTAAAATTTAATTACGTTAAATAAGCTATCAGCTGATACAATACAAAATAAGCCTTAAAAGTGAAAATAAGTCATAAGTTACAAAAAAAAGCCCAAATGAGTAGGGGCTCCCCAGCTTTTGTTGGGCTGAACTAAAACCTCAACGCATCTGTATTTTTGGTAGGTTTTCGTAGTGTCTTTACGGGTTTTTGGTCTCCGGCTTAGGGTTGAAGCCATTGCTACCGTGAGCCTAGATCCACCCTTGATTATAAGTTTGTAACAGGATCTGCTCCTGTTGTTTTACGGTGTCCCGTCGAGATCCATCCCGAACAATGGAAGTAGGATTGGTCGACAGGAGTTCAGGCACCAACACTGGCGGCCGCGAGGGGGGCATGCACCAGAGCGCAGGTGTGGGCGGCGGTTTGAATTTTCTTTCAATAATTGGCTCAATAAGTTAGAGACATGTAGTCAGGAGATTTAAAACCCTGCTTATTTCGGTTTCTCCGTTGGATTATTTCGGTTTCTCCGTTGGATTGTTGGGTTCTAGCTTCTAGTTTTTTAATTTCATTCTTTTCTGACTTTTTGCTTTTTCTTTTTTTGCGTATTTCTTTGTATTACTCGTGATGAGCTAACCTGTTTTTTCTATTGTTAATTGTTTTTTAAATTTAATTACGATAAAAAATCACCAGTAATTACAGTACAAAATAAACTAGTTACAATGTCAAACAGTGAAAAATAAGCTATAAACCATACAAAAAAAAAGCTCAAATGAGCTAGGCGGGATCACAATAAGTAACACAGTAGAAAGTAAGCAGTACGATGTCTCATAACAATCCTGGACATGCAAATGTGCTGATAAGTTGGCATGGAAGAAAATGGGTTAATACCACGCTAAAACTAGAAGACAAATGCAACTCTAGCTACTAGCTTATCCATGTATGAAAGATAGGATTCTTTTAGCGTAGAGCAAATAAAAAAAATACTCACAATCAAAAGGAGGATAATAGAGCTCCCGGTGAGAGCGAGGGCAAGATGGAATTTTCCCGGCCACTGTCGCTACAGCCGTGGCAGGTCGGCTTGGTTGCACAAGTTGCAAGCACAAAAATTAAGAGAGCAATGTTGCCTAGCTAGATGTTTTCTAGTATCCAGGGGCCCAGTCATTGTTGATCATTTGTCCTATTTGTCCTCTTGGCAGCTCCTGTAACAAAACTCCTAAACGTATATACATAGCATGCATTTCGGATAAAGATGGTGCTCAGTTGAGTTGATTTTTTTTGGCTTATAACTGAATTTTTATTATAGCTGGCTGAAATTACACTGTACCTGATGGTAACTTATTTGGCATAATTAAATTTACAAAAAATTAAAAATAGAAAAACAGGTTAACCCAGCATGTATAATGCAAACGAATACGTAGAAAAAAGAACCGTAAAAAAACTCGAAAAAATTTAAAAAGGTAGAAAAAGATAAAATTTAGGAATAGTAAAAAATAAGCCAGAAACTCAAGCCAAACGAACGGGACCAAAATCATCGACACAAGCTCATGCCCTACGCTAGTAAGGATTGGTTTTCGTCTTCGGCACCCCTCCAAAGATTATAGCATATAAGAATTTCTCTTGGAGCGACGGCCATTTTTACAGTTACTGGAACTCGGCGTTTTCGATGGCTCCACACCACGCATGGCACGCGCGGTGGTGCCGCGATGCGTGCGCATCCGACATGCGTGTACAGCCGGAGAGAGAGGACGCCACAGTGCATGGCTTTGTCCTCAAGGACAGGGCAGGTTCGGATCGATGCGCATCCAACAAGCACGGCGCGTTTCACATGCCGCTGCCGTCCAATTAAGCCCAGGGATTTGTCGAGGCTCGATATCACTTGGCCTCTAATACGATGGAAACATGGCGTTACTGCACATTAAGATCGATCTCTTCTTATTCTTCTTCCCTGGCCTGGCCTGGATCTACCGATGCTGCCAAGTGAGAATCTAGCCGTCAGTCCTGCGTCTTGTACTGCTATCCGTCCGGATGCAAGCCAGCAGATAGTGTATATATAATGCAGCAGTACGTACCTTGGTTTGTTTTTTTAAAATCAAAGGTAAGAGCTCTTCCATTTATTTCAACAGAAAAGGAAATTGCACCGTTCCACGAAGGAGAAACAACAGAACAGCAACATCAACACTAACAACCCCCACAAAAGAGGGACGACAATACCAAAGACCCCAACTGGGATTCCTACCAAGTACCTAACTAGGATTCCTACCTAACTATTGGCAACCACCACCGTCCAAGCACCACCATGCGCAACCCGATATGCTCCATCCACCCTTGCTATCCACCGATGTTGCACATCACGAGCCATCGTCGCCACCCGACGAATGCCATCCACCCGCGCCATCCACCGACGCTGCACATCACTAGTCATCATCGCCACTCATCACCCAAAAATATGACGGATTATAGATGTGGGCTTTTCTCCTCCATTGGATCCTCTTACTCCAACAATTGAGGAAGAAAAATGCTCACATCTCGACGATCAAGCTACTAACGCTTTATTTAGTACTTTGTGTGTAGTGGTGTTTAATACCATATGCAATCTCGAGAGCACTCATGAAATATGGACGAAAATACAAGACATTTATGAAATATCCACCTCATCCGATGAGGATTGTATATAAGAGTAGATGTCGGGAGAAAAATGCTCAACTTCTAGCTCCGACAATGAAGAATCCACCATTCCCTCCATATCAACTCGATGCTTTATGGCTAAAGGTAATAAGAAGGTAAATAATGATGATGAAAATAATGCACCTTCTTATGATGAGTTGATAGGCATGCTAGAAGAACTTATTGAATTTCTTGGACAGGAGAAAGCTAAATTTAAAGCTTTGAAGAAAGAATATATCTTTTTTTAAAATAATTATGATGTGCTAAAAGAAGAACATGAGTCTCTTCTTTTCAATGAACATTCTAAGCCAAATGTGGATATAGGCATTACATGTGATCTAATAGTTGGCATGCCATATGTAGCTCATAGCTCTTGCAATTCATCTAAAGTTAGCATATCAATATATTGTGATGATTTGCTAGATTTATCTGGTTGCTCAAAAATAGATGCTTCTACTTTCTCTATAATTGTTGAGACTAACCTTGTAGAGAAAAATAATGAGTTCAAGGACCAAGTAATAACATTGAAAAATGACTTGGAAAAGAGTTACAAAGGAAAAGTCTCTCTTGATAAAATATTGGGAAGTTAAAGAAAATTAAATGATAAGAGAGGAATCGGTTTCAGCTCTATGAAAAAGGTGAAGGGCATCCCAAAGTAATTTAGAAAATAATTCAACAAAGTCAAATACTTTAGATGCAACAAGAAAAGCCACTTCGCCTCGGTTTGCCTCCAACAAGTTGGATGACAAGATGAAGTCATCAAAAATGAGGCAACCCGGCATTGAGCAAGACAAGAAGACAAGAAGGCGTAGCAATTGCCAAACTTGCTATAATTGCCGGGAGAAAGGACACTTTAGTGAGGGTTGTCCTAAAGGTATTATTTGTAAGCCATCTCTATTTAATGAACATTATTTGCTTAGAAAGGATAGAAATGGCAATGTGTTTGCTAGAGATGTTAGTTTACATAAAACTAATGTTAGAGCCATTTTGGTGCCCAAATCTATTATAACAAACATTGGTGGACCCAACCAAGTTTGGGTACCAAAATACACTTAAAAGCTTAATAGGTACTTGGAGAGGTATTGGAGGCTTGGCTTAAACATGAAGAGGTGAATTCCACCATATGCACAATGAGAGCCAAGTTTGAAAATGATCATGCCACATCATGAACCAATGTCTTCTCGGTGACAAGTGTCTACATTTGATATATTTCGTGCCTAACCTTGTGTAGGTTGTATTGCATGAATATCATTTAAAAGGGGTGCTCTTGCTTTTGCTCTAAAAGTTTATTATTGTAATCATGAGCAAAATGAAGTGGCACATTAAGGGGGGTGTTAAATCATATTCATGTACATCACATTCTTAAGTGTGTCCAAATAAATTAAGTGCTAGTATTATTTTTGAAAATTGAGCCATTTAGCCCAAAAGTCAAAATTGTGGAATCATTAGTATTTCTTTGCAAAACTAGTTGAAAAATATATACAAATGCATTTCAAAAGTTTTCCAAAAGTTTTGGCTTTAGAAAAGCTTATTTCAAGTAAAATTGAGTTTCTAACTCCAAAACTAGCAATATAGTATCTTGTTTTGGTTTTAAACTCAAAAATTAGCTAAAATCAATTCTAAAAGGATTTTTGAAAAAGTGTTCAATACCAAAAACCTAGAGTTGGTTATTTTAAACATTATTGGTATTCAAAAGTTTTCCAAGAAGCCAACCAATCAAAAATTATTTGGATTTGAAGTTTGTCCAAAATGTTGAGTTGACCTAAGAGCTCACAATCTAGCATTTAAGTGAGTTTTACCATTTGAGCTAAAATAATTGACATATATTGTCTCACAAGGGTGTTTACAACTCATACACAAAATTGGTTGCTTAAAATTCCCTCAAATGCTTATTTTTTGCAATCTTGTAGAGATTATTGAAAATGATCTTGTTGTGAAAAATGAAAGCTTAATTTGTTAAAATCTATGTTCAAAAGATTTTCAATCTTGTCATATAGTTGAAAGTGCTCCACAAGTAGCTTAAGTTTCTTTGTGAAAATCTTTGGAGCAAGGTGCAACATTATCAACCCTCTCCTCAAAATTACAATCCTTGGCATCCTTCCAGAAAAATCGGATCTACGAGCAGTCATTCTGCGGTACTTTCGCTCTCTGGAACTATTGGCAGTGAAACTGCGGTACTTCTGAAGTTTTTTGAAAATGACTGATTTGATTCAAATTTTGTTGGTATCCAATTTCCTCAAACATTTCCTTTGCTTCTTAAAGTCAAGTTGATCTTTGTTATCATTGCTAGCTACCCTCAAGTAATCTCTTGACTCCATATAATATTTTGATCTTTTTGTGATATTCTTTTATCATAAAATGGTATTCTCTCTAAGAGTGATAGACTTTTAATCATCTTGACATCGGTATTAGTTTTATCCTTATCTTTACAAATGATACATCGTTTCCCTTTTCAAAGTGGTATTAAATCTTTCTCTTGTTGAGCAAAATCTTTTCTTAACCAAACTCTTCCATATAATATCTTTCAAGTGGTATCCATTATTACAAGTGATATATCTTACTTAAGTGGTATCCTCTCAAATGGTATCATCCTCTTCTCTCAATTGATGCTTCAAGTGTATCTTCTTACAAGTGGTATTCCCTCAAATATCATCCAATGAAAATCATTGAAGATGAAGTGCCAAGTTTGACCTTGTGGGATATGTATTGATCATACAAGTTGCATCAAGTTTTACAAACCGAATCAATCACACTTGGTGTCACGTATGCTCTCAAAATGGCATCAAGTCTTTACAAATGGACTTAATCATACTTGATATCATCTAATCTCATGAGTGGTATCTAGTCTCTACAATTGAAATTAATTATACTTAGTATCATTCATGATTACAAGTGGTATTTTTCAAAAATATTATCTAATGTCATCATAAGTGGTATAAATGTCAAAGTGATATATGTCTTTCATGGAAAAGATAAAAGAACAACAAAATATTAAAAGGCACCAAGTATGGATAAAAGGCTTACAAGTGGTACCTATTATGGACAAAAGGTTTATAATTGATATCTTTAATTTTTGGTGCTAGATGACATAAGGAGAGACAAATTAAATAAAAGGGAAGAGATATGAAAAGAGAAAAAACAAGAAAAGGAGAATACATTGTGTGTCAAAGTAGAAGAAAAAAAAGCCAAGTGGAACCTTTGTGTAAAGGGGAGTTTTTCTTTATGAAAAACTTATATAGTATTTTGGCTCTACTAACGGAAAAAGGGTAAAGTATTAATATTGGGAAAACTATTTTACCTATTTTCCAAAATATTTTATAGATCTTGTGAATGAATGTGTTTCATTCTCGTTTACTTCATTTGGTATTCATGAAATGAAAATGGGTTTTTGAGCTTTTAATGAAAATCCTTGCACCCTTAGGCTTTCAAAGTGTATTTTGGCATAACTTTTAAATGAAGACTCCTTTCTCGAAATCTCTTGTTGGAAAAGTTTTTTACAAGTCCAAAGTTCATTTTTGAAAAATTTGAAAATATTTCAGCTATTTTTGAGAAAGTTGTGAACTTTTCTCATTTTAACAAAATGCTGAAATTTCAAAACTTGCATGATTTTGAGCAGTTTTGTGATTTTGTATCCTTCAGTGTGCTCATAATCTGAGGTAGGCATAATAATAACATTAGATCTCCTATTGTTGACCTATACTGATAAATTTTCTCAGAATTATTAGACATATGTAGTTCAGATTTTAGCTAGCTTTTGAAGCTAACTTGAAATGTCAAAATCCTGAAAATCTGAAACTTCAAATTGAAGTGTGCTTCAAATCCTACAAGTGGTATTTAATATCAATAGGGGGAACTTTAAAAACCTTCAAGGAGCTCTCATGAGTAAGATTATTTAAATACTTTTTAAATATCTTTTCATTTAGTTACCTCAATTTTTCTCTTGGTCACATATGTTTATTTTATACTCTTTATGACCAAAATTAAGTTAAGTCAATTGATATCAAGCTCTATGTGTTGAAAAACATCCATTTTGGGTAAGTTTGCTTTTTTCTTCCTTTTTAATGATAAATGCCAAAAGGAGATAATTACATTGATGTAAAAAGGGGGAATTCTTGATTATAATGCCAAAAGAGGGAGTAGAGTGAATAATAACATTGTTATTGAAGTGTATATTACCAAAAGGGAGAGAATAACATTGATGTAAAAAGGGTGAAATTCCTTATTATAATGCCAAAAGGGGGAGAATAACATTGATGCTAAAAAGAAGAAAATTCTTTATTATGCTTATTTATATTTTACATTGGTTGAATTTTCTATCATATGTTCATTTTCATCCAAATGCTATTATTGTTACTGGATTTATCATTTATCACTAAAAAGTGGGAGATTGTAAGTTCAAGCTTCATTAAGTTAATTTTGTTGGTAATGATAAATACAATTGTGAGACTAATATGTTTATTGATTATGATATTGTTTAGTCTCATTTGGAAGAAAAGGTGAAAACATAAGATATATGCATTCAATATCACATTCTTATCTTATTGCATTTCTCGGATCTGAAATATAGAATGAACTTCACCAAATAGGTCAAACTTGAAAATATGCATATCCTTTCACAATATATTCTTGTATGCACACATTTAGGGGAAGTTCACTTTATGTTTTGTAGTTTCATTAGTGTCGATCCATATTCCATTTCCACATATTAAGGATCTTTACTTTGAAATATATCCCTTGAGTATATATAGGTTATGTAGTTCATATATACTCATAATCGGGTTGTTATCTAGTTCTTCTATTATGTGTTAATGGTTGAATAATTAATGATAACTAGATAAGTAAGTTTTTCTTTAAAATCTTATCTTAGAGTATACAAGTGTTGTGTACATATTTTATACTCATAATTCAATTTATATCTCATTATTTATTGAGATTGTCATGAATTACCAAAATTAAAATATTGTAGAATCTAGTCCCTTCATTATGTGCCAATGGTGAAATTTGCTAATTGATGGTAATGATTTTGTGGACTAACATTTTACATGAGTTAGATGAATAGCTTAGGTTCCACAAATAAGGATGACTTGGAATGACTTCAAGGATTGAAGATCATCAAGTCAAGATGGAAGATGGCATCATGTGTTGAAGGCTATCAAGAAGAAGATACATCATAAGTTGATGCATGTCCAAGGGAAGATGACCATGAGTTGATCATCAAGTCAAGTGAAGATCCATCATGTGTTGATGAAGTTGAAGTAAAGAATGCATCATAAGTTTATGCATGTCAAGACTTGACTCGAGAAAAAGCGTGTGGCTAGGTAGGGCTAAGGATGTGTTCCTAGTTTCTTACCAGTCTTTGTGTTTGGTTAAAAGATCAGATTGCTAGTATAGGTTGTCATACTGTTAAGAGGGGTCATGTCGAGTAGCTTGAGTCTCATCATGTGTTTATAGCTCAACCTCACTTTCTTTAGCTCTCCTTGGCATGAGATTTGTATTTGCGGATGTGTTTTACAAATAGTTGTGGCACATGTGTTGAATCCTTGTAACATGGAACTATACATTGCAAATGTGTTTTGCAAGTGTTTGAAATCTATGTTTCTATTATTTGTAGTATGGGTCTGATATTTGTAAAAGTGTTTTGTAAATGGTTGAAACTCATATATATAATCCATATGTCATGATTCTAAAAGTGTACAAATGTGTTTTCAACTTGTTTGGAATCATGGATAATCCTTATGTGTATGATACTGTAGTTTGCAAAATTTGTAAAAGTATACCAGACAACATGGTCGAAGATCAACATGGTCGAAGACCTAAGTGGTTGAACCATCTGACGTGGTCAGGGACCAATGTAGTCGATGATCAGTACATTCGACCAACTCTATGTGAGCGGTTCGATCGGCTCTATGTGAGCGGTCCGATCAGCGAGCGATACTACCAGCTCTATGTGTGCGGTACTTCTGAGTTTTAGAACAATCGGCTTGTGTAGCATTACATTTTGTCTAGAGATACTCCTGTGTGGAGTCTTCTCATTCTCGAGGAAATCGGTAGTTCCACACGAGTGTTGTGGTTCTTCCGATGATCGGTGATACTGGACTTTCTACGTTGGAACTACTGGATTTGCCTACAACAGCTAGTTTTCTGACCGTTACAGAGGGGATCGGGAGTACCGGTCGTAAGCCGGTGGTACTTTCAGAAATCCTGTTTTTTCAGGATTTTGCTTCCAACAGCTAGTTTTTGTGGTGTAGGTATATATAGCCCCTTGTGGCCAGTTGGAGCAAGGGCTACTGCATCCTTGATACTCCTTTGAGCTAGTATGAGGTACTCCTTTTAATTGTGCATGTGTTGCACCTTGTGTGCAAGGAGAAAGGTTCTAGATTGCATCTGTTACATATAGATGTGGATTCAGTATCCACTCGAGCTTGCGCATTCGTTGCATGTGGTTAGGACTGTAAACGAGCCGACCTCAAGCGAGCTTAGTCTTCCAAGCTTGAGCTCGATAGAAGCTCAAGCCGAGCTTGAGTTGAGGTCCGCATTTGGACTTAGGCTTGAGCTCGGCTCGGCCTAAACTCGAGTAGGCTTGTTGAAGCTCAACAACAATTAAAATAATTTATTATGCACAATTTTTCAATAATAAGAAAATTTTGAGTTCGAGCTTGGCTCTAGTAAGCTCGATAACAGTCAAAATAATTCAAACAAATACTAATTTTCAACAATAAGAAAAGCTCGAGCTCGAGTTCAGCTCGAATAAGCTCGTTAAGAGTTAATATGTATCACTATTTAATCTCGAATTGAGGCTCACGAACTATTCGAGCTCGGCTCTGTGAAGCTTGCGAGCTCGAGTTCGGCTCGTTTAAAATTTGAGCCGAGCTCAAATCGAACCTAGAACGATCCAAACTCGAGTAGCTCATGATCTTCGAGCTTTTTTACAGCCTTACACGTGGTAAGAGTCAAGCGAGTGGCTTGACTTATTACTCTTAGAGTTTGCCGACTCCTTGAGGCGTTGGAGGTGTCGCGCGCGGTGATCTTCTCAAAGCCGGTTGTGAGAAGATCCGGCAAAATTGTGAAGGTTGGAGCTCACCTACCCAGAGCGAGAAAGAGCTACCACTAGTGGATTAAGGTGTTTCGGCTTAATTCATAGAGCTAGTCCAATTCGTTTGGGTTAACCTCAATGTGGATTAGGGGAGACTAGCAAATCTCTGATCACCACGGTAAAAAGTAACCATGTCAATTATGGTTTGTTTTCTTATGCTCAATTTACATTCAAACAATTTACAGTTAGGCCTAAACCGGTTTGTACTCTATGGTGTTACAAAATAGTATCAGATCATGTATATGACACCTCGACCCATGTGAAATTAGGCCCTTGTATGGCCCATGAGTATGTGTGAATGAGTGTTTAGTACCACCTTGCTAATTTAGAGAGATAAGCAGTAACATATAAACCTTGAATGTCCAATGGTAGCAACCTCCGGGTAGCCGTTTTGCAGAAAGCGAGAACACAAGTGCAACTGGGTTGCTATGTGTGCGTGGCTTATCCAGAATAGGGTTAGGTCTAAGCGTATTTGGACTCTAGGGTGTTATAAAATGGTATCAGAGCCGACCCTCGCGGTTACATGGGCGCGTGCAGGTCAGGGGCGTGGGCATATGACGTATGGCATGTGTAGTCCCAGAGTGGACACATGGCATGGTATATATGCTAGCACTAGACGCACAAATGTGTGCTAAGAGGGAAGGTCCTGGTCATTTGCCCTAGTGTGGGTATGTTGGGCTGACGAGGACGTCGGGTTCTTTGAGGGGGTGTATGTGACACCTCGGTCCATGTGAAATTAGGCCCATGTGTGGCCCATGAGTATGTGTGAATGAGTGTTTAGTACCACCTCGCTAATTTATAGATATAAGGCATGTTTGGCAACGTCTGCGGCTTATGGATTTTGGCTGAAATTTTTGAATTTTGGTTGTTTATGGTACAGATTACGGAGAGAGAGATACTCACTTGCGATTTTGGATGGTACAGATGTTGGGCTTTTAACGTGTAGACCCTGTCTTGAGAAAATACTCCGTTTGAAAGTTAGGTACTATAGCAAAAGCTAAAAGCCGCCAGTTTCGGAGGAAAAGAACAGGCCCATAAGCATTCATATATAAACCTTAGATGTTCAATGGTAGCAATCTCCGGTTAACCGTTTTGTATGAAGCGAAAATACAAATATAAATAGGCTGCTATATATGTATGCCTTATCTAAAATAGAATTAGATCTAAGCCCGATTTAAACTCTGCGTGTTACATGCGCTCTCCGGATGTCCGGGTGACGCCTCCCAGGTCACCCACAGGAGAGACACGGGAGTCAGAAAAAGGTGTACCTTGATTTGTAGGCAAGAGAACAATCTTGTACCGTAGCGTGTAGGATCTCAAGAAAAATATATCGTACCCCTCAGAGTGGACAAAAAACAAGATAAAAACAAAAGGCAATATGTATGTCCATTTATCGATTATTCGCGTGTAACAAATGGGAGATTAGGAGAGAGAAAGTGAGAGCAGCAGCAGCGAAGTATGGGGCACATCGAACGAGCTCGCAATAAGCAGACACCTCCATGAATTCCAGATTGCGATCGTAGGTTGTGGCTTAGCTGCCTTGACCCACCGTGGCCCTGCATGATTGAAGGCCACACAGATTTATCCGCTCACTCATGTTTAGTTAGATCTAATCGCACGTTAACCTCGGCCAGATCCTCCAATCCGGTCGACTATGCTGTAAAAAGTTGTCGATGTGCTCTGCCCCTAACCAACTACTGTAAAAAGTTTTAGTCGGGCATTATTTGGTGGCTTTGTTTAAAGGATTAAGGCTCCGCTCATTTCGGTTTGAGTTTTTGATTTCTGGTTTATTTTTTATTATTCATAAATTTCATCTTTTTTTGAATTTTTGGTTTTTTTAAGCTTTTTTGTTGGTTCTTTTTTTCTCGTATTCATTTGTATTGTCCGTGATAAGCTAACATATTTTTCTATTTTTAAAATTTTTAATTACGTCAAATAAGGCATCTTCAATTACAATGTAACTTTAGCTAAGTACAGTATAATTTCAGTTATAAATCATTGTTTTCAGTTCAACAGAGCGGGACCTTAAGGCAACAAGGATGTTTGCCAAGGCCTCTAGAGCCGCAGAGCTCCTATGACAGCTCTCCCCTGAGCTCCTATGACGGCCAATCAGCGACCAGACATAGATCGAGCTAGCAGCAGCTAGGGTGGATTCACGGTCGTGTAGAGCCGTGACAACTGACAAGAGGTAGTACACGCACCCGTCTGATTTAACACACACGCGCACGTACGTACACACAGCAACCAGCATATTTGTATGCGAAAATAGGAACGTAGATGGAGACCTCACATGGAGGCAGGTTGTATCTGTCTCTCCATGTGTGTGGGTTGTGTGTGTGTGTTTCAGTGTTTGCCCACTTGCAAGCTCAACAAGAGTTTACGGTTTGGGAATGATCGTTGGTACCAACACTACCACGTTGGGAATGATTGATGGGCCTGGCATTTGGGTTGCAAGGCTCGTCAGGTTGAGTGGACATAGCAAAGTGCAGGACCGATGCACTTAATTAGAGAGATGAATGATTGTTTGTAAAAAAATTTCTTAGGAATTACTGATCTTTCACTCCAAAGACTACAAAAGCCAAAAGGATCGTATTAGTCGACTCACTAGGATTCCAATAACTAAGTGAAGCTATGAATAGAAAGCCCTAGACACTCATGAAGAAATCTCTAAGAAAAATCAAGCCAAACAATATTTCATGTGCTCGAACGGTTTGATATGCAACTAAGGAGCGGACTGACCGCTACTTAGTTAGCAGTATGCCCTTCGTGCAGTTTGACCTCTTGTTAGGATGGTCCGACCTCTCTCTCAGCATAGATCTGAAAATCCACACGATTTCAAATAAAAAATCACACAACTTTTATATGGAAACTTCAAATGACTAGAAACTTTGAACACACCTTATCTAGGATATTAGAAGCCAGATCAACGAAAGAAACACGAGGTTCTTGAATTTGGTTCCATCAATTTGAAGGAAATCGATCATAGGCTTCAAGAACACCAAAAACCCTAAAATCAAAATTACTTTTTACCCGTGGGGATCTAAGATATAAGATCTTCCATATTTACTCCCACACGTCCTAGTAAGATAATATGATCAAGGATTCAGGCTACACCTACCTAGATAATGATTTCAAATTTCTTACTCATGAACATGAAAGCCAAGTGAAAAACAAGTGAAACACCAAGAAGTGATCAAATAGTTAATCTATTACCAGTAGAGTAGGTAATTTACGAGTACATAAATGGTTACAAGGTACTCCCAAAGCACCACCTTTACTCACTCAAGTTTTCTCACATGGCCCTAGGGAGGGAGAGAAGAAACTACTAAAACTTAGCCAAAATCTCCTTAGCCATAGCTCTCCCCTATCTTCCCTCATATAACTTAAACCTCTTAGTGGGTCTCGACCTGCTAAGCACATGGGGAACCTGTCAACCCCACTAACACAGTTTTATACACGCTTCTTAAAGTTTTTACAAGACTCAACCTGCTTCTCCTTTGCGCTTCCTCGCGGCGTTGTTTTGTCCAAGGCTCAACTTGATATTTGGTAAACTATGAAAATACCCCTAACAAAGCTTCTAGGCACCTTCTCTTGACCATTTTCATCCTCATATCAAAGCATATTCGCATGCTTTGACACATAGCTCGCGGCACCCAATGATTTTGTCGTCTAGTCTTCACGCACCCGATCTGCTCGGATCATCTCTACTTGCACTGGCTCAAGTCACTTGGCACACCACATGGACCAACTCAGCTCTTCACGATTCTTACCTTTCATGTGCTTCCCGCTTGAGCCACATAGCATCACTCGGACTAACCCGACCGCATGGACCTCAGCTCTTTTGCCTAGTCCCGATCACTTGTCGTCGACTGCTAACGTTCTCCAAGCCACTTGCACATCCAAAGACTAAGCAATCATCTCAAGCATACATTCTATGCAATTAATTCACGTTAGTCAAAACAATGTATCATGCGACACAACACAACACAACCAACCAACGGCTCACATGTCATGCACATACTCAAATCATTCAAGAACACCTCTCACCGTTCTCTGGCCGTAGTCATCGGCCTAACCACCAACCATTGACCAGTTTGACCGGCCTAAACTGACTTAAAATATTTCTCGATAACAGGACACCGGTGTGACCGCATCTATAATATCGGTCACACCGCCCAACTCAACTCCAATAAGACCGCCAACAAACGGCCGGTCTGACCGCATACACCTAACAGTCTTACCGATCTCATATACACTACTACAAAATAAGCTATACTGGACGTCTCATCACAGACGGTTCATGTGAAACCATCTGTGCTTTGATTATTATAGACGATTCATGGCTAAAACCGTCTCTGAAACTATTACAGACGGTTAGATTTAAAAACCGTCTGTGATATACGCATTATTACAGATATTTTTTAATTAGAACCGTCTATGAAACTATCACAGACGGTTTTTATTTACAACCGTCTGTGTTTTGTATTTTGTCGTGTGAACTACAGAATCTACTGAGACGAGAGACAAATTCAAGGCAATTTTTTTACAAAAGTCCCAAAAAAAGTGATTTTTAGATCTTAGTTTTCTGGGCTTCATATGCTTATTCTTCGACTTTTGTAGTTGAAGTATCAGCTGTTGAGTTCTCGAATGCCGTGAAGATTGTCCTTACCCTCTGCACTTTCTCCTCCAACTTAGGCAAATCATTAGTATGGTCCATAATCTCATATAGGATGCCATGATAAGCTTCCTCAGAATCGGCTGCTTTTACTTGATCGGCAATGTTATCCATGTGTCTCTGCACTACCGCAAGAGCTTCTTCCGCTTTGTGCGCATTGCAGAGAAGAACGAGGCTGAGGGCGGTTTCCTTTTGCTGAGCTGCAACGAGACACCTCCATCGACGGCGGATAATGAGGTCCAGCTGACGAATGGAAGCGAGTCGAGGAAGGAGAGCAGGGCATGAGCAGAGGAACTGCCCCAGAAGTAAATTGTTGACCGCCTATGTAAGGTTTTGGCCGAACAACTCATGATGGATAGATGAGAGGAAGGAGATCAAAAGAATATTAGATGTCATTATTGAGAAATCTGGTGAAGAAGATGAGAGGTCAGTTTAGAAGGGCTGGATTAGGGCACGCATATTTAGCGTTATCACAGACGGTTCGTATACCAAACCGTCTCTGATATTAATATCACAGACGGTTCGTACAACAAACCGTCTCTGATAATGACACATCATCGATCCGTGGCGTATCCCTCAGGATTTCGATCTCACCCGTCCATTCTCTCTACATCGAATGGCAAGCACCGGTTCCTCCCACCGCTCGGCCTTTATTAATTACTCTCCATCTACCTTCCCACCGACAATCACGCGAGTTCATCCACTATATAGCTAGCTTCCTGTATCCTCCCCTCGACGACGCCGAACACCATGAGCTAGCGCCTCCGTTGTGACACCACGGTAGACTGCAGAACACACTCTTGTCATAAGTATCGTAAGAGTGTCTTCTGCAGTCTCACCGTCGTGCCACAAAGGTGGCACTACCGCCGCCTCTCCATTGCCGGTGATATCCGACCGCCATCCATGCCCTCCCCTATCTAAATTGATGGCAGGCGTCAAGGACATCGCGCGCTGCATACAGCTTGTTCCTCAACGACGTCGACTTCCGCCGTGAGCTAGCGCCTCCGTTATGACACCACGGTCGACTGCGCAACACATTCTTGTCGTAAGAGTGTCTTGTGTATTCTCACCGTCGTGCCACAAAGGTGGCGCTACCGCTGCCTCTCCATTGCCGGTGATATCCGGCCACCATCCGATGCATCCAACTTGTACTGTCTACTAGGATCTCTGCTTCTTATATATTCTTGCTGTGTTAAAGAATTGGTTTCGTTATCTTGTTATGCTGTAATGGTGGATTATAATCTTAATGGAAATAGAATGTGTTGTTGTGTTAATTTTCCACTGTATTTGCTTGTTTTCAAACGGCATAGGTAACATTATTTCTTGAGGTTAGCAAAAAAATAGAAAAAAAATTAGGTATAGAGTAAACTATCACAGACGATTTTATGGTATAAACCGTCTATGAAGAACTGTCACAGTATACCAACCGTCTGTGATACTCGCCAATCACAGACGGTTGATAACTAGAACCGTCTATGATGTGTGAATATCACAGACGATTTGTGATTTGAGCCGTCTGTAATAGTTTTCTTCACAGACGATTCTAGTTACAAAGTGTCTGTGTTGTTTTTACCACAGACAGCTCACAAATCGTCTGTGATAACCTCCGATTATCACTGACACATAAATACAGACGGTTTAAAAACCATCTGTGATGACAGTTCCGAACCGTCTGTGATGATCCTTTTTGTAGTAGTGATACCAAATTTTGTCAACTTTTATAAAATTAAAATTCAATTTCACAAGTGTATGAATTATGTATCAGTAATTATCTATGGATCTTTCCACGTCATCCTCCACAGGCTCCATTCTTTTGAGATCCGTTGTACCGTGGAGGATGTACTTACACTGAGTAAATACATAGATGAACAAGAGAAGGACAAAAGAAGGAAAAGAACAGAAGTACAGGTGCAAACGTATGGTGGCAGTGCAGGTAACAATTTCAGTGAAAGTTTGGGATGTAGCAAGCTACTCATTGCAAACGTCCAAGTCAGTGCCAGGAGTATCGTATAGTGTTTTCTGGGTACCCGAGATGCTCCCATCGCTTCTTACAAATTGTGGCGGTTTAGATTGGACTGGGAACACCTATCCAGTGGCTTTTTTCTCATAAAATTAGGAGCCATTTGATTGGCATAGAGATCATATATTCATAATTGGCTTCATAATATGAACCACATGTTAGAAATGTGGGCAATATTTTAATTTCATATTTTACTAAGAGACAAATACAATAAACCAGTAATGTAAAATTTACTACTAACAGCAAGTTACTTATCATATTTCAGAATATACGCAAGGAAAATATAGTAACAAAGTCGAACGAACGCGTGAACGGATTACTTTTGAGCTTGATGAAGAACATGAAACAGTGCAGGCTTGATGCAGTGCAGAACGTAGATGACGCAGTGAAGTGAGCGGTCGCGCAGATGTGCGCTGCAATGGTTCGGACATAGCCGTTCTTCCTCCTTCTAGGTGCACGCCGGGAAGAAAGGTTGGCGAAATTCAGATAGCATAATACAAAAGCACAAGATCGCAGAGAACAAGGAAATGGAGACGATGAGATTCTTAGCTATACACTTTGGACGTATCCAGGTATATGTATAGACAGACTGTGGACTGAAAATTTAAACAGTCATTTACCCACTGGTATGCTTGTCATCAAAACCCCAATAAAGCCTCAAATTCAAACGTTTGAATCTCATTCAAACAGAGAGAGTGGTACAGGGTTTAGCAAAAATAAAGATTAACTCGATCTGCCAAGTGGCGCACCACGTCACACGATTTTCACGGGAAAATACGCAAATACGTGCGCACGCATGTGATTAGCCAGAACCCTCATCATACCATCTCTATCCATATTCAAGGAGTGGTAAGGACTCCACCTTATATATTGGTCTCTCTCATCTTATCTTAGTAATATGGTACTAAACCATGTATGCTTTGGAATTAAGAAAATCGAATTTACTCATACGGGTCAATTTCTAACACCACCTAGGAGTAGCGAGGATCTTATCTGTGTATCAGGCACGCAGATGTTGCAATTAACATGTAATAGCCTTTAGAAATTGCTAACCTTATTTATGCTATGACCATCGAGTAACTGAGTCTTACCTAGTTGAAAGTCACGTATCCGAACTATGATTCTATTTTTTCAGCTTATGATCTATAGTTTATAGTTTTCCCTAAATAAACAAATATGACGGATTCTTCATCACCTTTTTAAAATAATTTATCGGTATTCGGCTTGTCAATAAATACTTACTCTAAAAATAAAAATCATTAGTTGCAATCGTTAGCCGTAACTGAAAATAACATGCGCTATATTTTACCATTCACCCCTATCATCTATGTGACCTAAAAGCATGCGAATATTGGCCTCATTTTATTGGGAATAGAGATCGATGTAATTATGTGACGTGGAGATGACCCTAACACTATTTAAAAAGCACGTTGGCATTTCGAATATAATTTTTATAATATAGCGTCAATTCAGGTAACACTACGTTTTATTTTAGGCAAACCTAAATGATTGGGAGAAGGAAAGTGATGTGGCTCTTGGTTTTTAGCTATAGTTTTTTGTTTTTGATTGATTGTGAGAGAGATTGAGAGAGTAAATGACACTCATATTAAAAAGCTACTCTATTCAAAGTGCCTTCTACAGATACTCCTATAAACGGCTCATAGAAAAAGTCACTCCATTTAAAAGACGACTTCTAAAAACTAAAAGTCATAAGCTATTTGGAATAGGGCTTAAAGGATAAGAAAGCTTTTCCCTGGTAAGGAAACCAAATGGGACATCTCAGGCGGCCTGTTCTATTGGCCTGATACTTATGGCTTATGCATTTTGGTTCTATTGTAAACGCTCTTGTGAATGAATTGAAAGCCGATAAACCGCTTCTAAGAGGTTATCATGATAAGTCGCTTCGAAACGATGATGGAGAAACCGTTTTATTTATTTATTTAAGAAAAGCTATAAATCATAAAGTACATACTGAAAAGAACAGATCATTTGTGTGGCTTCCATCGGAGCACCAACCACCAACTCAACAGTACACCAAGCAAGAAAGACCTGAGGTAAAGTTAGAACAAGGAACATATTTGCTCAATTCTAGCTCCAATTCGGCTCTCAAACAGCTAGTGGGGAAGATTCCCCATCTCCTGTCTTCGACCTCTCCAATGCGTGCATATTGGTTCAACCCCCTCCCTTTCAGCCAAAAGAGAAGAAAAAAATAGTAGCACTAGTTATATATGCGGTTTCCGACAATTAAGTACGTGTTTCTACGTGGCAACACACATGCAACGAAACACGGGAGTACGTGGATTAAACCTCTGTCACATATGCTAAGCTGTAGATCAGACGTTTTACCATACGTCGCCGTAAAATAGACCGTACGATACTGTTATTGAACACAGCTTAAGCGTTTTACCATGTGTCGCCGTAAAATATACCGTGCGATATTGGTATTGAACACGGCTTAGACGTTTTACTATATGTCGCTGTAAAATACACCATACGATACTGGTATTGAACACGGCTTAGACGCTTTACCATGTGTCACTGTAAAATACACTGTGCCATACTGGTATTGAACAGTCTCACACCCACCGCACCGACGGTTCGTCTGCCTGCCCGTGCTTCCATTTTCTAGAGGGGAGAAGGAAAGGAACTTGCCGCCACGCGCGGTGCGCTTCTTTGTACTCGTACGCCGTACTGCTTTCTCGTTGGCGTGCGTCGATCGGCCGGCCGGGCTCGCGCGCGCCAACGATCTGCTCCGAGATCGTGCACGCGCGGCGTGCTGAACGCCATCGCGCCCAGCTCCAACGACTCATGCATGCATTGATCATGCAGTGCACGCTGGGTCGCTTGTTGACTGGTCAACGATGCTCGATCGAATGCATTATGCTTATGCATGGGCATGGCCACAACTAGAGATAAAACAGATTAAATATGTATCGAATAGTCTTAAATATGAATATAAATTTATATTTTTAAAATAAATATGGATATAAATATAAATTTATATTTTTAAAACGAATACAAATTCAAACATTCTCGAATATGAATACAAATCGAATATAGCAGCGAGTACGAATTTGAATCGAATATATACTTAATTCGGTCGAATGCGAATATCTTAAAACTTTCGTAACAAATCTCGGTAGAACAAATTTATATAACACGACTACACGTCTACACGAACTAGCAGTGTAGTGCATAGAGTTAAAAATTATGCAAAGTAATTTTCACTTCGTACATGTGAATCTTAGTTTATCAGAAAATTGCTTCCTACAATCATCTCAGGGAGGTCACCAACAATCTCAAATACGAATACGAATATTCTCGAATATGAATACAATCATTCTTAAATACGGATATAAGCATTCTTAAATACAAATACGAACATTCTCAAATACGAATTTTACTTATTGTATTTGTATTTTCTCGAATCCGAACAGATTATCCTTTGCCGTTTCTCGTCCCTAGCCACAACCTGCGTACAAATTAACCCCATGCAAGCATGGTTGACCAACTTTTTATATTTGGCTAACGTATAGTGTTTCAATAATAAATTGGGCATGTCTGGAATTGCTGCGAATATTTCACAAAAGAAGGTCAAAACGAAGCCTTCTATGCGTAGTGAGAGATCATTCACAGCAAATTCTTAGCCCAACATGATTTTTGGGAGCGGACATTGATCGATGGCCATTATGCTGCAAGCGAATGGCGTTCATGTTTGGAGATATGCGTCGTGCATGGTACTTCCACTAGCTATAGTTCAATGATACGCTTTCCGCGTCATCGGACTGTAGTAAAATTTGGGTTCGGTGGCAATCATGCTATTACAAGTATATGTTTTTTATTAAAAAACATCTTGTATAACAGGAGAAAACCTATTGCAGAAGTACGTCAATAATCCTACGGAGCTCGAAGAATATGAAACATAAAAAAACAAAAGAGAAAAACCTCCTGGGCAAACCATACTAGGAAAGATACTGAGCGCGCATGGTTTCCTATTCCGTCCCTCCTAGACCAACATGACTGGACCTGAACAGAGAAAATTGATGATAATATGGCACTGAAGCAAAACTTAGCAACATTAAACCTTTAGGACTCGAGTAAAAAAAACTAATAATAATTTTATAAAGAGAAAGATGATAGTTTATCTTATTGTCTATTTTAAATACTAAGAATGTACATGGTCTAATCAATTCATCTCCATGGTGTGGTGGGGGCCGCGGTCGCCTCCCTCCAAAAAATTTCTCCCTCCATTGTCTTCTCGCTGCTCTCAAGCATCCTAGCTCCCCTATTACAAATACCCCACCAGCCCAGACAGCTCTCCTGCACACTTGCAGCTAGCTAGCTCACGCATCTCATCTCATGGTGCCCCAGCCCGCAGAGCAAGAACCGTCGCTGCCGCCTCCTCCCCGGCGTAGCGTCGCCACCGACCGCCCAGCTGTGGCCATGGACGTCACCAGCCCCGCGCCTCCTCTCCTCCTCCGCCCTCCCGCTCCCAGCATTGAGGTCATCCCCGACACTAAGTACAACAAGGGGGCGACCGTGTACGACCTCCAGCGGGAGCCCAAGGTCCCGGCGCCATTCGTGTGGCCGCACGACGACGTGCGCCCGACATCGGCCGAGGAGCTGGGCGTGCCGGTGGTCGACGTGGGCGTGCTGCGCAATGGCGATGCCGAGGGGCTGCGCCGCGCCGCGGCGCAGGTGGCTGCGGCGTGTGCGACTCACGGGTTCTTCCAGGTGTCCGGCCACGGCGTGGACGCCGCCCTGGCGCGCGCAGCGCTGGACGGCGCCAGCGACTTCTTCCCGTTGCCTCTGGCCGAGAAGCAGCGCGCCCGGCGCATCCCGGGGACCGTGTCCGGGTACACGAGCGCACACGCGGATCGGTTCGCCTCCAAGCTCCCCTGGAAGGAGACCCTCTCCTTCGGCTTCCACGACCGCGCCGCCGTGCCCGTCGTCGTGGACTACTTCACCAGCACCCTCGGCCAGGACTTCGAGCCAATGGGGTAATCCATTCATCACTGTCTTGTCAATCGGTCGATCTCGGCATTGCATTTTTTCGGTCGACGCGTACGTCCTAGTACTGATCGAATACGTGGTATGAATCACGTTCGTACGTACGTACGTATACGAATCGTTGCAGAAGGGTGTACCAGAAGTACTGCGAGGAGATGAAGGAGCTGTCGCTGACCATCATGGAGCTTCTGGAGCTGAGCCTGGGGGTGGAGCGCGGCTACTACCAGGAGTTCTTCGCGGACAGCAGCTCCATCATGCGGTGCAACTACTACCCACCGTGCCCGGAGCCGGAGCGCACGCTCGGCACGGGACCGCACTGCGACCCCACCGCGCTCACCATCCTCCTGCAGGACGACGTCGGCGGGCTCGAGGTCCTCGTCGACGGCGACTGGCGCCCCGTCCGCCCCGTCCCCGGCGCCATGGTCATCAATATCGGAGACACCTTCATGGTAACTACCGCGCTCGATCACCTTAACTGATTGCTACTTAGCGGTTGGTCTACCCTATCAGCTAGCTAGTGCATGCTGCTCTGTTATTGTCCCTGCCTGCTGATCCGTTTCCTAACAAGAGAATTAATCCAACTCTTCGAAGACGCTGTTTTGGAACAAAAGAAAAGATTGCGGTAGGACTTTCAGCGGAAAGCACGGGGCTGACATGACGTGGTTTCTCTGTTCCAAACACGGCTTCAATCGATTAGACAAATTGAATTAAATGTACCCTACGGGACATATTATGTTGCCTCAATTGTACCGTCAACCATTCAAACAATGTTACAGGAGATCATGTACGATCCTAAAATGATGCCTAATGCCACACCAGTTTCCCTAGCTAGGGACAGCACGCTTAACATTCTGGCACTTTTAGCCTCGACCTTTACACATTGATGGAACCGTTCACGATGGAGTAGTATGTTAATATTGATAGAAGGGCGATTAGCAACTTAACACATCCAGTGAAATGTAGACATACATGCGAGTTGCTTCCATTTCGAGTGGGTTCTAACCTCTCGAAAAGGTAGGGTTCTAGCTATCCATCAATCATCCATCCGAGAAGGCTGAGCCTTTCGCAGAAATGCTGCCTGCCCTCTGGGCACTTGAGTCGAGAGTCGGAGATAAGCCATGTATGGGTGTAGCCTTGTCGTCTGTGTCTTCTCTTGGAGTTTCATGAAGCGTCTGCACGGTAGCGCCGATGAGGATGGACGCGGATGGTGGCGCTTTCGGTGGCGGGCCCACCCACCCAGGTGCGCGCGCTTGTCGTTCCCGCCTTGCTGGTATGGAGACATGGAGTTGGTCTTCTCTGCTCTGTGGCCTGTGTCTGCTAGTTCCGTCCCGGCGGAACCTATCGTGTCGGCTATAGCTTTTGATTTTTTCAGTGGATTTTTTGGTTTTAAAATAGTAATGGTATCTTGTCGGCTGTAGCTTCTGATTTTTTAGTGAATTTTTTGGTTTTAAAATAGTAATGGTTAAAAGTTGAAGCAGTTAAAAGCGGTAAATGTATATAATTTAGCTGGAGCTTTTGGTTTTTGCCTAATCTTATTTGAAAATATATGAATTACCTCTAAGACAAATGATGGTTTATTTGATGCTGGTAATTACACTAAGTAAATCTTAACAACAATCATCACATCACATGATTACACAACTAATCAATTTAATTATTATACTAGTAACTAGTCTATATCAGAAAAATGTGAAAAAAAAAAGAGAAATAACCAAGGTGCATGAAGAAATAAAAAAAAAGGTCACAACAAATGTCACTACCATTGCCGTCTGGTGTGTGTGCTCTCCGTGGCCTCTTAGGCTACCAGGATGACGGATTTGGTGTGGAGACCACTAGATCTAGTGAAGGAGGACGACGGCGGCGAGGGCCGAGCTGTGATGGAGGCAGGGTTCATAGCGATGCTGTCAGCCGGCAGCGGAGCTCACGGTGGCGCCTCAGCGTAACGACGGAGAATGTGGTGTCGCCGTTGGGGCGGGGCGGAGGCGGAGGCAAAGCTTGTGACGACCCCTTTGGGCGGCGACCAGCGACGTCATCAACCGATGGCGGACCGTGTGGCATGGCGGTGCAGTGAAGATAGATATAGACTTCTAAAACCCGTTTTAAAGAGTCGAACGTTTGATTTGGCTTTCGGCTAGCCGCGCCACTTGTAACGTGCTGTGGTGCGCTGTGCGCCAAACGTACAGGTACAGCCGCAGTACAAGGTCGGTTCCTCGTCATCGGTATCCCTTCGTCTTCCATCCACGGCGATGGGCAGGCTATTATTTTATATTTGAAGTAGCCACTCTCTAGCCATTTCCTCCGCATTTGTCGCCATCTCCCGCGCGCGCCCCGTCACGCGGCGGCGACGCCCATACAGCGCTCCCACTCGCTGCGCTTTCCATACGTGGCCCGCGGGATGCACAAAAAAAGATTAGTTTTTTTTGCTATATACATTTTTTTCCCTGCATTTTTGCAACCTTGAAAATTGTTAAAGAGAAACGAAGAAACAACAAACAACGATGCAATTAGCCGTCGGAGATGGTACGTGAAGTCCGTCGTGAAGTTCAAGGCGTCTAACCGGCCGGCGTTTCTGTTTCACTGATGCATGCAGGCACTGTCGAACGGGCGGTACAAGAGCTGCCTGCACCGCGCGGTGGTGAACCGGCGTCAGGAGCGGCGGTCGCTGGCCTTCTTCCTCTGCCCGCGCGAGGACCGCGTCGTGCGCCCGCCGCCGAGCGGCGCCTCCCCGCGGCAGTACCCAGACTTCACCTGGGCCGACCTCATGCGCTTCACGCAGCGCCACTACCGCGCCGACACCCGCACCCTCGACGCCTTCACCCAGTGGCTCGCGCCGCCGCCTCCCGCCGCCTCCGCCCCCCACGGCCCGGCCGCGACGGCCCAGGAGGCGGCTTGATTACGATCAATCCGCCCTTCACTCTCCTCCTCCCACGATTTTTGTCGGGATTGGCCACGTGCGCCCCCAGGTGCGGTGGGCCCGCACCGCCTTCCATTTTTGGACGCTGCCACTCTACCCGGAGCCTTCTGAATTTATTCTGATCCCGATGTCTCGTCTCTCGTGTACATATACATATATTCTCTCTTCCGTTTTCTTCTCCTAGCTGCCGCATATAAGCACGAAGAATATATGGATGGATGAATGTTCGTACGCAAATAGGCTCTTGAAATTTCCAATCTGGACGGACGCGAAGCTCACTTCACTTGCTTGATGATGCCTTGTTCCGTAGCGCCGCTGCTGTGTACTTTACGGAGTCCAAATATATTTGTGGGCCGCACGAGAATCAAATTTTTCGATAATAAGAAAGTCGCACATGCATATGGGTGTCCTTTTAGTGTACTACTAAAAAAATAGAGATAGGTAAATCTACCATCTCACGAAATTTCTATTAAAGTATGTTTATATGTGCGTAAAAAATAGACATTAGATTTTAAACCTGCGTGTGGAGAGTACTATACACCCACCACCACCCAGCAAGCGATGGTTCCCCGGATGAGAATCGGTTTGCTCTTCTTGGCTTGACATGAAGAAAAATCACGGTCCCGTTTTTTAAGGTTTTTCTGGGGTCTCTCTCGTATGGAACGAAAAATGGAGATTGTTATTTGCTCGCGCTTATCTACATCAGAACTGCTGCTTTGGAAGGGAGTGTCAGTGAGCGAGCCAGCAGAGCTGACGAAGACGGATCATGCATGGTGTCGTTTGGTTCGGAAAATTGTAGTCGCAATCGATGCGTCTCGGCTCCATTCGAGCTGTCATGTGTGTTGGGGGTGTCATATCATCCGCAGAAAGCAGATTCAAGAGATGAGTGAGGTTCAGTGCAGCCAGATGCATTTCAATTGGAACCTGCATGTTTGGGAACGGCCTGACATGGCTAATTTCTTTTGAGGATAGAACCAGCTAGATTCCTAGATTTATTTAAGGAGGTGAATGAGGGGTGGAGAGTAATATTTGCATGCTTTTAGACTTTGCAGAGCAACGTAAATCTACGAGTATAACAAATCTGCCGGCAATAGAGAGATGCCTGCAGCATCTCCCAGGCAAAATCCACGCTTGACACAGAAATATCTTAATGCAATTTGATCTCTTCATCCAACCACTTCCAGCCATGCCACATCCTGGGTATTTGCGTACCTTTCCCTCTATGGCTCTACCTATTGACTTCCAATCCTCCATATACAACCTGACAGCAATGTTGTGCAAGCACACAAAGAATGAAGAGCGCATTCATTTGGCGAAAAACCATACATTATTCTACAATTACACCAAAGCTTTCGCCTTTCAGCATCAACAAGAATCATATGCCTACCTAGAGCCAAAATTCAGTCTAATGTAACCCCTAACCAGTAGTAGTTTTCTTCATCATATATTTCACATGCTTGCTTCAATTTCCTTGGGGCGCCATATGGACTTTTGGACGCAGAGCAACCCCTCGTTACCCTTGGTGTAGGTCATGCGTACCTCCCACTGCAGGGACTTCGCCATGCCTTCCAGTCCAATTATTGTCTCCGCATCATCCCTCACAACCAGCTTGCCTTCTGGCCTCAATATCCGGTCAACCTCGGCAAATACTGCCAACAATTTGCATCTGCAAACAAACAATACAGTTGCTTAAGAAGATTCAATTATGCATCGAGTATAACACGCACAAATATGCTGTCACCACATATAGAAGAACCCTGTAGGGCTCAAATGCTTAGTGTTTTTAGCTGAACTATTGGCATCAGTCCATTTGGACTTCAGACTACCATTGCTCGATTAGTATATATATTTACAGAAGAAAACACTAATAACCAGTCAGTGAGGTAAGGTCTTCTATCAGCTAGATTATAAATTCTAGTCCAACGCCAAGCACATAAATCCTTCACTGCTTGCTTTGGTTAAAGCTAAGCTACTGGCAAGCATGAAGCAACTGTGATCACGGAGACAATAAAACACTGACCTCTTTTTGAGCTTTGAGAACAGATGGTCCGCATGCAGGAGGTCATATGTTCTCGGGTATGTGCTGAAAGATTCGCACCAGTCATGATACATACCAAACAAACCACGCTCATAAATAATGGGCAGTGTGTCTGGTGAATCAATGGGCACAATATTCATAACCCAGACATGTTGGTCTCTCAGAGCTGCAGCAAAACTGCAATACAACAATGCAAAACATTAGCTAAGAAATAAAAATAAAAATGAGGTACCAAAATGCATTCTCATTGTCAGCGGTCTCCAATAAAACATTGTGAAATGAATGGGTTTTGAAATCCAAATGCATCATCAGGAGATAAACAAATTGGTTTTACATCTTCCCCTGACTTAGAATGAAAATAGCAAAATGATTAGTGACACATGGACAAGTTTCCCATATGTTTGCTGCTAGCACAGTGCCACTCCAATAGCAAAGTAGCGCAATCTGTATTTTTTTTTATTGAGAGTGCAATCGGAATTAATGATTTTTGCAACTCAGCTAAATTTGTAGGGGTTTTACCTTCCACTGACAAATTTCTCGTTTTTTTTCAAGCTGTTCAGGCCAAACCTTGGCTAATGCATTTCCATATACATGTTATCCACTCATCTGTAGATTGTAATGATTCTACCCAAAATATTTGTTCAATAAAATTGAGAGAACAAACCATTTACTTACCCTCCATATACAGCTCTCATGTCCATAACATTTCTCACTTTAGACCAGTCGATTCCCATGCCATTTATGTATGATTTACTTACAACCCGTTTCCAGTGTGCATAATCTGCCTGAAAGTCTTCATTTCCTGGTTTTCCATAGACTCCAACATGAGAACCATCTATCCAGTAGGGGGTCTTGTCAAGCCTTTGTGGCCATGTCTCTGGCCATTTTGATCCCTGTACTGATGGACCAACAGGCAATTTGTGCATGCACGCTTGTAAAGGTACATTCCTGCATAACACAAGGTTGTTTAAACAAAGTAGAGAAGCACCTCACGCATGGAAATACAGTCCACTGAAAGAACCTTAACCATACCACGCGGCATCTGCATCGTCAGTTTCCTTGCATAATGGCGGGTTATCTTCTGATCTTTTCTCATAGCAATTGTTGTCCATTGGCTTCTGATATATGGCCATACCAACTTGATTTAACTTATCCTTTGTCTTGCTAACCATTTTCCAGCACATGGATTTTGTCAGAGAAGACATGGCTGAAAAGAGTAAGCAATTGTGTGTTAAACCTAGTCCACCTGGAAGAAAAACTTTGCAGCTGACTCGTATCATGCGTTTATAAAAAAGTACAAGCCTAGCCCATTCATGACATTAGGTGCATCTAATGCTTAGCACTGATTAATTATATTTGTGATAATAAGATCAACTTGTGTCGTAAGTAGGGAAAACAAAAACAAAGAGGATTTACAACTTGTGAGCTTTTGGTACAAGCAACAGCATGGTCTTTCTATATATGTGGTGCAGTATTTGAAAGAAAATCTGGCATAACCATTAAACTTGGATGCTGTATTAGGTCTCAAAAGCAGTAAGTCATTTTGTTCTGATGGATGCTCATTCACTCTACTCATGGATTTAAACTGTTCATTGCAAAATGAGAAAAATAAAGGATCTCTCTTTTTGCATGTCGGCATTGATATTGCAACATCATTCAGTACGAGTGAAATTTTAAGAGGTGGTAAGTACAATACCATTCCAAATCTCAACATCTTCAGGGAGCTTTTGGTAAACAGGAGTGGCAGACCAGATGAAGTAACCACCAGGACGTAATAGGCGGTTCAATTCCAGCAAAAGCATGCCACCTGAAAGTAACCAGTTGTCACCAACAGTATTTAGAGCAGTTCTACAAAAGAAAGGAAAACATGCCATTGCCACCAACAAAACAAACCTTCAATGTGCCAAGGGACTCTGCAGCGAGCACAATGAATGACATCAAAAATCCTGCTGGGGTATGGAAGTCTCTTGGTGCCCATTACAGCTGATATTGCTGGAATTCCTCTCTCCAGTGCAAACTGTATTTGAGCTTCATGCTCATCTTTTGGAGCAAATGACATTGTGAGCACATCTCTATCAAACATGTAGCCTCCAAAGCTGGCAACTCCACAACCAACATCTAGAATGACACGGCTTCGTTTGCCCCATGCAATATCAGGTAACGCCTGCACACAGAAGTTTGATCAAACATTAGGAAATGCAAAGAATGTGAACATACGAGATATGGTGATAATATCTTCTTCAAAAACACAACATGGAAATTTCATCATCATGGTTCAATACCCTGTTTTCTTTATAGATTGAAGGAAGACGCTTATGGATTACAAAAAAACAAGTACTTAGGAAGACACTTATGGCTTACAAAAAAAACAAGTGCTTAGCTGATATCCTAAATCCAACTTGGAATGTTATTAGAATTTAAAAGGGGCGCTTGAAAGTACAAGTAATTAAGTTGAATATATTCAGATTTTCCTTCAACTAGCGCAAGCTTCTTTTAGGGAGTAATAGTGGCACTTGCCTCTAGACTTATGTATGTGAAATGGTATAAATAAACCATTAATACATGAAAGTATGAGACATTCAATATCTAACTAAGGGATGACACATAATAAGGGCAGCTGGGGAAATGATAATAAACCTGCTGAATAGTATCAATGTAATGTAGTGCACCGTTCTTGAACTGAGTCCCACCCCCAGGAAACATAAGATAATCCCCAGAAACTTTAACCCAGTTTTGGTGCCCCTTATACTCTGCAAGCTTGGTATGAGGGACATTGCTATACCATACCTGCAAAAGCAGTGCCACTTGTAATAATCAAAATGGGATCTTGATCAGCTAAACATTACTCAATGGCTCAATGCTGTGAAAACATTATGAAAAGACAGAAGCACCTTGTCCCTGCTCTTGGGCCACTCAATTGGGCGCTCATATCCTTCCGGAAGTGGAACAAGGCAGGTGGGAGGCTCCTCAGGGCAATGCCTCTCACGATGTTCATAATGTTTGGTAGATCGAAGCTTCTTGATAGCCTTCTTATTATCAAGGCAAGGTATGTAATCTGTCACAGCACTGCTATTGCATAAGTTCCAGGCATAGGTGGTTTCATCACCTGAAGATTTTGATGATGCTTGAGCTTCCTTCTCATTCTTTGACTCTGCAGCCTGTGTAGAGAATAACCCATTCTCGGTATTTGACTCCTTCAGAAGTTCTGATTGAGATCCATCAGGAAATACCTCATTAGTCTTTGCAGCCTGTTCCTTCTCTCCACCTTCTTCCACTTTCTCCTGTATTTGAGGCTGTTCAGTTGTATCCTGTGCGGCATCGCCATCAACCTTTTCTTCTTGATCTTCTTTCATCCCTCCATCAGATTGATCACCATCATTCTCAGCTGTGGTCTCATCATCTTTCCTTTCCTCGCTCTTCTCCTCATCGCCACCCTTTACACCATCAGACTGCCCAGCTCCAGATTCAGCATCCCCACCCTCCTTGGCACTCTGCTCTTCTGATTTTCCATTTGCATCACCAAACGTATCCTTACTCTCGTCCTTTTCTTTTTGTGGTTCCTTTTCTTCAGTCTTCTCCACAGGCTTCTCCGTTGTGTTCTCAGTGAACTTCTCTTCCTCAGGAGCCACCTTGTCATTATTCGACGCATCTCGAACTGCATTATCGTTATTGTCGGTATCCCCAAATTTCTCCGAACCTTCAACAGCATTGCTGGATGCTGCCTCCTCGGATGCACCAAAGTCAACTGCTGGGGGCTGCTCCTTCACCTCCGACTTCTTATTCGACGATACCTCCAGTGGGAAGACAGTGGACGATGTCATCATCCACGCGCCGACCAGGCAGAGCGCCACAAAGACGACGACCGTGGTTGTCGTGCAGAATGAAGAGGACGACGACGATGGCCGCCTGCCGTCCATCTTTGCACCCCGGCCAAATGCCATCGATCCCACTCACATGTACAGAATCAGCCCCACTCCACGCGGTTCGTGATGTCTATATCAACTCGATCGACCAACAACCCCAAAGGTTGCAGCTTCGCTGCTTTTGGTCACACCAGCGCGCACCTAGAGCAAACTACACATTGTTAAAAACTGAAAGCACTGGAAAATTATATCTCAGTGGATCTAAAGAAGGAAACAGTAGATCTGCTAGAGCAATACCAACTCAACGTCGTAAAAATCCTTTCTTTTTTACTATTTGTTTCTCCTTTCCTAATAAAGCAACTCTTTCCAAGAACAAAAGCCATCCAAGAGTAAAGAAATCCCCTGATATGAGCAAACGTGGAAACGAAACTACGAAGCGCGTGCATTAAAACGCCTCAACACATGGAAATCTGACAAGTTATATGGAGTATATCCCTTGCACAAATCGCAACCGGATCTGTGACTTGAGATGATTCCGACTCCCGACCTGGGTACAAACGCAAACTAATTGTGGACTCCAGAACAAGAACCACTAAACCACTAGCTAATCAGTGGAGTGAACGAACAAGCTCAGCTAGATCCGCGCCTGCAAACGGATACAGGGAAAAGAGCGAGGCGGCAATGCAGAGGCGGTGGATTCGTACCTTTGCCGGGGTTGCGACCGTGGGAGCTGCGCTCCGAGCGGATCTCGCGGTGGAGCGAGGAGGAGTGGCCTCGCCGCGTTATAAAGGCCCAACAGCTAGCGCAAGCGAGGAGAGAGCAGTGGAGTTCGTGTTAAGTGTGACAAATTTGACTAAAAGAGTCGGATTCATGGGTTAACTTTTTTTTTGCATATTTGCCCCTTCGAAGTCACGTTATTACGAGCAGCATTATACTTTTCTCCAACCTCGGCCAACCAGCGGTGCTTTTCCTTTACTCATGGTCGACTATAAAGAAGATTGAAGGTAAATTATATTTGTGCATACCATTAAGAAGAAAATGTTATATTGATGTAGAGTATATGTGTGAAAAGCTAGCTCAACTGTTGTTTAGTTACAAACTTTTTTTTGTGCATTTGAGTTGTTTGTGATGTGTGTTATTGGTATGAAAGGTATCGTAGATCTATACTCAAATCTCTTGTTAGCTAAATTTGTGTAGATACATCAATAATTGTGCAGCAATGCTATTAAAAGCATAATTAGTACTCATGTCTCGAACTGTAGCTGTAAAGTCATGGATTCCAAATCCCAAAGGACTTGAGAAGCATCAAAGCATCTCCAATGTATTGAATCAAGATAGATTCAAAACTATGCCATGTAAGTCGATTCAAAGTAAATGTATGTTTCTCAAGTGTGTTGAATTGAACCCATGCATTAGACGGACCCACTATAAAAATAAAATAATCATTCGGCACAAACTTTTCCCAAATTCTATCCTTTCCTTAGGCTAATTCACTTAATGATCGGCTAACTACCCATGGAAAGTATTATTTTATTGAGTTACATCTGGATGCAAAGTTTGCATCGGCTCTCTACAGTTTCATTTTGAGTCGATAGATTCCAACGTATTAAATCAGTTCCAACATTAACTAGTCTATTGAACCGGTTAAGCACATACATCGATGGTGATCTCATATGTAAGATACTAAGATGCGAAGGGAACTTTGTACAAGGGTTGGGATGCAAAGATTAGGCCGCTTTCCTCTCACCGCAGCGCGGAAAATAAGGCCGAAGGCGTGAGTGGGTGGGAGCAAGTGCAAAGGTAGGCCCACTGCCCCCGTCCGTCTCCCATCCACGGCCCATCATCCCTCACGCACCTCGTCCACGGCGCCACCCTCGCCGACATGTAGGCCCGCTGCTCCAGAGACCAGGCAGCATGCTCACAGAACCGGGCGCACCAGCGCTTCCCCCGCGGTACACCCCCCAGCGCAGCGTGACACCTCCCCTCGCGCGGCCGGTGTCGGTGCCGCGGCCGGCCCGCTCGCCGGCGCAGCGTTACGGTGGTCCAGTGCGGTGGGGTCGGCCGGGGCTGGGGACAAGGCCACCCCTCTCGGCTGCGGGATGGTCGCGTTCGCGTGCGTCGGCGAGGGGTAGAGCGCGGGCGGTTGCCTCCCTCACTAATGCGGCGCGGCCTACCTACCCGGCCGCGGTGGACAGACACTGCATGGCTACTCTCGTCTGCACGGTTGAGTTGACACACCAAACTGCTTGCAAGTTCGGACCTCCAAGTCGTCGTCGTAGTAGTACTATATCTGCCGACTCACAGAGAGGTCGTTGACTTATAAGAGATAGAATACGTCCGTTGACTAGCAGTCCGTTTGTTGACCTCCTAATTAGGCTGCACTGCATTGTGGTCAATCACTGGATAGTATTCTTTTTATGCAATGGCGCGTGTTTTTTTATCAGTATTGTGCTACTGCACGGAGATTTTTACTGTTCTGGCCGTATGGCCCATTTTAATTTCAAACTTAGCTCCTTGGATTTTTTTTTTGCGAATGTACCCCTCTCCCGAGCGCAGGATCTCTGGTGATGGACATGTGGCTATTTCAAGATATGAGAGCGCTGGATGTCACCATTGGTGGGGCCCACGGAATTCAGCGCCGCTAGAGCGCTGGATTTCCGACATCAAGTGGTGGGGGACCACTTGATGCTACAGTACCCAAATTCATCAGTCCTCGACCACTTGATGCTACAGTCTGCACATCCGAGAGAAAAATGTTGCCTTATGAATAAAATTGGAAAAAAATATGGGTAATTAATTATTTGTAAGACAAAATTAATTATGCCTAATGAAATAGAAAGGAAATTTTGTGTCGGTTCGCAGAGTTCGCCCGGGCCAGAATTGAAATTTACGTGACATGAGGGCTAGATCTGAAAGTTTGAATGCACGGGGGCTAAATACGCCAAAAGTTCGCTAAATTTTCCTTTTCATTTTATTACGCAAAACTTATTTTAAATTTTGTAAGTCAATTTTTTTCATATGCCAGCCACAACTTTCTTTTCATTACACCACGCAAAATTTACTTTTTTCTATAAGCCATAAGTTTCCCACATGCAAATAAATTAATCAGCTAAAAATTTCTGAACATTTCATCACACAAAATTTATATAATGCATAAGGTGAACCGGCACAGACAGATGTAGCGGATCTAGCCATAGTTGACGCTAAAATGTTCTACGACTACGAAGCAAACTTATTCTTTGATATGTTACCTAGTTATCTTACTTTGTAAGAACTAAGTTTCTGTAACATATTGTTAGACCATGTGGCTAGGTCTAGGTTATTTTGGTGATGAATAATTGACAATGGTTAACTTATAATGATGAATGTTTGATAATATTGCTTATCGAGTTATGCGAGATGTGTAGCGTGCGTGGACTGAAGTTGGTCAAGTTGGGATGAACTTGTGCTGGAAAAATGTTCTTTAGTCTTTACATGTGTAGGTTGAGTATGGAGGCGATCATGGTCGGTGACGAGGTGGACCGGAACTAGGATGGGGAGATCCGAGGCTCAGACGGTCAAGGATGTCACGAGATGGTCGGACTCATGCTTGGGGTGCATGGAGATCAGAGATGGATGATACGTGTTGGAGCTGCGGAGGTGCGGTCCGGAGGCTACGACACGTGGTGAATGATGCGTGGAGAAGCTACGGGAGGTGTGGTCCTGGAAGCTTCGACACGTGATGAGTTGAAAAGTCGGAAATGTAAAAAATCGTGTTATGAAGGGTTTCGGGTCTCTTGAAAATTTGTGGCCAAAAGCCTAGTTGAGGTAAAAAGGCCTAGGCCCAATTGAACGAGTTGTATTAGTATTTTTGAGTAGAGATTGAATAGGAGTAATAGAAGGCTGTATAAAACGAATACGGGTGTGCGGCGGTCGACGATACGCGAAAGAAAAAAAGACGTGCGGCGGCGCTGTACTTGAGAGAACAAAAAAAGGGTTAGCGAATAAAAGTTTGTGAGTTTTTTAATTCGCATATATTATCCTTTTTTCCTGGTTTTTCGATTCCTAGGGATTCTCCATGCATTGATCTCTATCTACATATTTTTTGTGCTTACATTCATGAATTAGTTTGAATTAAAAATCAATTGCAAGATTTTGCAAGAATCGTACTGCTTCTGAAGCATCAGCCGATTTTTGTTTCGGTGCTATAGTACCTACGACATTAATCGCTACAGTACCTGCTGCAGTAATCGAGAAAAAATTGCTCTTTTTGTTTCCTGT
Source organism: Bonia amplexicaulis (assembly GCA_036346245.1). Classification (NCBI taxonomy): domain Eukaryota; kingdom Viridiplantae; phylum Streptophyta; class Magnoliopsida; order Poales; family Poaceae; genus Bonia; species Bonia amplexicaulis. The sequence continues at coordinate 4,760,168 of CM070736.1, read as the reverse complement.
TTTTGTTACTAATCCGTTTTAAGGGCCCAGCCGGCGAGCATCAGACGAGGCGCCTAATCATGCCTGTCAGCTCATCATGTTCCCCAACAGGATTCGCTCGTGTTCCAAGCTTGTGCAGTGCTCGCTGATCTAGCCCCGCATTTTGGTTTAAACTTCTGATTCTAATTTATTGTTTACTATGTATAAATTTTGTTTTTCTGATTTTTTAGCTTTTTTACTGGTTTTTTTTCGTATTCGTTTGTATTGTCTGTGATGTGTTAACCTGTTTTCTATTTTTAAATTTTTTAGAGTTTAATTATGCTAAATAAGTTATCATTAACAAAATACAATTTCAACCAACTACAGTGTAATTTCAATTACAAATCACTATTTTTCAGCCCAAATAAACAGCTCCTACTCTTTTTAGCTTATTACCGTAGTGCAGTGTGTGCAATGTTGGCTACGACAATCACAGAGGAAGCTCACCAGCTAGCTAGAGCCTAGATATGCCCGCAACTAATTAACAAAGTATGCATTCTCAGTGAGGGTTTGTTTAGACCGTGGGAATAGAAAATACAATAGTAATTATGTTCACTTTATCTATCTGGTAGTAGTAGAAAATACAATAGTAATTATGTTCACTTTATCTATCTGGTAGTAGTAGAAAATACAATAGTAATTATGTTCACTTTATCTATCTGGTAGTAGTAGAAAATACAATAGTAATTATGTTCACTTTATCTATCTGGTAGTAGTAGAAAATACAATAGTACTGGCCTTCACTCCGGTAGGGACATGACAAGAGAGTGCGCCTCCCATCAGAAACACGAGGAGATATACCGATCTGCGACCGTCCCTTGGCTGGTTTACTTCCATCCGAATTTTAGACTTGGCCAACGCACTTCCTTCCTTTCGCCAACTCTGACAAGACATTTGCTGGTTTCGACGCATCACTTTTGATTGGGACAAGTGTTTGGCCAAGTTCCCATCTCTTCTACTTATTTATGATTTCTTTTAAGCAAATAAATGAGATAGTTTATCTATTATTGTTTTAACATGACTTATTAAGATAGAATTTTTAAATCGATTTATCGATATTCGGTTCGTTCATATAAAGACTCGTGTTAGATTTAAAAACTATAAGCCGGTTACCTAAACTCGTCTTTTTACTACGCCCACCCGTATCTGGACTGGAACCGGACTAGTGTCAACTCTGTGTGTTATCCAAGTGCTTCAATGCTCTGTCTGAAGTGTGGGGAAAAAAGAAATTGCAAAACAGGTTGTCTTCTGTAACCACCCACCAATTTATTGTTGGAGCATTTTACCACTGAATATAGGACGAATCGAGCATGTCCTAGCTAATACTGAACCAGTGGGCAGCCGTTCACTCAAAATCAACTCTATCCTGGCTAGGGACGGAGCCAGGAATTGAATATGAGGGGGACAATATGGACAACAAGTAGAATAGAACCTGACGCTGACGCCTGAGCCTGACGGGGACCGCGACCGCGCGACGGAAGGACGGTGTCGGCGGAGCCGCGGAGGTGTGTTATATGGTTTGCACTTTGCCTTTGCCGTGCGCGGGCGGACGCGGATGCCGGGACGCCGGACGCGGATTGCGGGAGCGGGACTGGCGAGCTGTGGGAGCGGGACTGGCGAGCTGAATGTGTTTCTATCAAGAATCAAGATAGCTCATAAAGCTCATAACAAAGCCTGATCAAACTGTGTTCAGCCATGAGAAAATTGGCTCCTTTTAAGATTGGAAACTTTGGCAATGGCACAGCACATTATGCTGCTCACTGTATTCTGAATATCCCTAACTAATCTACTGTGTAAAAGTGCAGACCATCTTCTGCATGTGTAGGTAACGTACACGAGACACCACATGCTCAAAAGGTTTTTCAATGAGTGCTAATAATCTCCAAATAGAAAGAGTGCTAATAGTTTTCATGGTATGTTTCTAAAAGTATGGACCGTAAACTAAGACTTCCAGCACTCAGAAGTGAGGTCACATCAAAAACACGAGAAAAATCTAAAGAACGCAGTAATATTCATATTGGAACTCTCCATTCTATCAGGAGCGTTGTAGCAAGTCTTAGAATCAAGAGCAAAAACTTTAATCTACATAACATAGTATGCAGTTTCTCCTCTCTTTCCTTTCCTTTCGGCTTGGAAATGCTATCCGGCCAAATCCTCCTTTTTTTCCAACCGAAAGGCAATACGCCGATTCCATGTAGCCTGCATGCAGCATGCCTGCATGGCTCCCTGGGCTTGATCCTTGATGGCTGCATCCTGCATGGGGGGTGCCAGGCCCCCCTCGGCCCCCCCTCTCTCCGCCACTGATCCTGGCCAACGAATCCATGGATGATGACACAACAAAGAAATCACTAGGATTTTATTTGTCGGACTGCAGCTCTATTTTAAACAGTTTCTAACTTTTAGTTTTTAGAAGTCGGTTTTTGAATAAATTAGCTTCTCAATATAATTTCTATAAACCGTTTGTAAGAATCACTATATGGACTTTTTTAAATAGAGTGACTTCTGAACATGAGTTTCCTTTACTCCTTCAATCACTCACCATCAAACAAAAGCAAAAGCACTTTTAAACAAGCGCCACACACGAAATGGGCTGCCGCCTGGAGAAATATAAGCGGGCCTTTTTTAGATGGACCGTGGGCATCTTGACCCAAAAAGATAGGGAGAAGCAGCCATCCAAAACAGAGTCGATGTTTGCAGAATGGGCCTGGCTTTTGCCCAGGCCAATACAAACTCTAGCTTCTTGGACTAGTCCATGGGCCTAGGAATTTTATTAACACAAGTTTGTTAACCTTTTTCTCTGGTGGAGTTTGAACTAATCAGTTAGCGCCGCCTTTCCCTCTAAAAAAAACATTTCAGAAAAGAAAAATAAATTAGCGCCGCCTTTCAGCTCGAACCGGTGAACAGTACCGGCACACGACTGATAAACCGTTTCCGTTCAAATCTATAATTCTTGCCAAGATGGTGACGCGAGCAGAAAGAAATGTAAACTGGAAGCTTACGGTAGAATTCCTAGCCTAACCGGACAAACATGTCACTGGAAAGTTCGAGGAAAGTGGCACATGTCACCATCCTGTCGCTATGCACTAACGTTTAGGTCATCTTAGCCGGAGCAGTCATCTTCTTTGTCTTAAAACTTTTTTGAGATCTTCTTTGTCTTAGAACTGTGTTCAAGAGTCAAAGCGGTGTGGTGTGCGTGCATACGTAGCGGGATGATCTCCACAGAACTGCACATGCGACCGGAGCCTGCAGCTCTGACCAGGCTTTTTCGCCGCTGACAATTCCAGATTTTTTTAACTGCCGGATTGTTCAGGGTCTCAGTACTGGTTGGTTCAGGGTCTCGGTAGTAACAACGTTGTTCCCCGCTCAAAAAAAAAAAAAAACAGTAGCGTTGTTCCAAGGCTGCCAACTCTGAATGGTTCCCCCCGTTCTGCAGAAGCTAGGCACAATTGGTGACACAAATCTACCGAACAAATGGAAAAGCGAGACGCTGCACCGTACGCTGTTTCGTTCTAGCTAGTTCTAGCTTGAAAGCTTCCTAGATGCCAAAGTCTTTTTTTTTCTTTAGTCTTACGTTGTTATGATATTTAGGTTCTGCTCATTTTAACTTAGTTTCTGACTTTTAATTTACGTTTTACTATTTTTAAATTTTATCTTTTAGTTTTTTGTCGGCTTTTTGGTATTCATTTGTATTATTCGTGATGGTTTAATCTGTTTTTCTATTTTTAATTTTTTTTAAATTTAGTTATGTTAAATAAATTATCATTAGCTATAATATAATTTTAGCTATAAATCAATTTATTTTAGCTCAACCAAACGGCACCTTAGTTCTAGCTAGCTGTAGCTCGTGTAAGCTTCGACGTAGTAATAAACCGAGTCGCAAGCTGCTTTGGTTCGACCTGATCAAGGTTGGTTAGCACTCCGAATCTCACCGTTGCGCAGACGGCGAGCTTAAGCCATTGACCGGCGGCAGGCGATAGGCACGAGGCTGGCACCGAGACGATCCATCCGTCATCCGTGTGAACGTGGAAGCCCAGCTGCACGCACGGCGGGCCGCCCATGAATTCTCCGCACCAAACTGCCCGCCTACGCGTGCACATTGACCTGCCGCAACTCATCGACTAAACGTTCAAAGCATATACGTATCCACCTCGGCGCCTGCAAAAGGACTACTAAGTTTCTAGTTTCAGCACGTTTTTCCCCTGCAGCTGGCGCCCGGCACAGATCGTTTCCTTGGTCTAGGCGTGCCGCATCTCCCAATGTGCGTCACGAACCGCCGTGTCGCGCTAACATTTGTTAGGTTTTACTTATTTTGATTTGAGCTTTTTTTTTGGCTTATTTTTTATTATTTATAAATTTCATTTTTTCCTGAATTTTTAGTTTTTAAAATTTTTTTGTCGGTTTTTTTTTCGTATTCGTTTGCGTTGTTCGTGATGAGCTAACATATTTTTTCTATTTTAAAATTTTATAAAATTTAATTACGCCAAATAAGCCACCTTCAGCTACAGTATAATTTCAGCCAGCTACAGTACAACTTTAGCCATAAGCCACTATTTTTCAACCTAACCGAGCAAGGTACATGTTTTCATCGTGACTCGGCTTTGTAGTCATTGATTGGCCGTGCCATCCATATAAAATTTTTAACCGAAATTCTATAATCCATATTGTTAAACTTTCTAAAGGTTGATGTTAATATGTTCAAAACTATATAGATTTATCGCTAAAAATATTTTCATAATATTTATAATTTTATCAGTATATAATAAGATAAAGTTATAATAATAATAGTCAAAAATCACGTCTCGTAGACCGTAAAAAATTATCACTTAAGAATAGAGAAAGTAATAAAATATTAGCGCCAAATAAATTCAAATTCAATAAAAATATATAGCAAGAAAAAATATGTACATAATTTATATAAATTTAGAGATACCGGGCATACCGGGACCTCTAAGCTCCGCCCGCGTTCGTACGCAAGCCAATCTCGCTCGATGGATGTGATGCACTCAGTCAGAAAAATATCACATCAATGCTGATTCTTCAATGTATGTATCTAAACATCATCCGAATATTTTCTTCCTAACAATTATTCAGATTTGAGACCGTTGGATTAGAGATCCAATATCCCCTATTTTTAGAGTGGGATTTTTTTTGAAAGGGGTGGGAGAAAAATTCATGGTCGTTGGATCTTTAATTCAATGATCATAAATCTAGATAATAGTTAGGAAAAAAAAAATCCGGATGGTATTTATCAATACCCTTTCTTCAGTTGAACAACCACAGTACGGCTTATTCCATTTGATTCGATGAATCTCTTTAACACTAATATTAGACTGTATCTTAGCTATCACCATACTTATAATACTACACTTCTATACTACTGCTAGCATAGATTAAGCCCTTGTAATTGAACCAACGAAGAAACAAAGAGAAACCCCTGCACCGAATAAATCATGTATATGTACACACATGCTACACGTACACGACCACCAATGCAATGCACCATCTCGACGTCATCGTCTCCGACCCTGAGTGGCCGGGGACCCACGGTCGCATCGCCGCCTTTCGAGTCTTCATCATCTTTTGTCTTTGATTCTTCTTAACGACTTAATCTTATCTCTTGTTCATCAGGTCAAACGCCGGCGGCTCGCCGGAGTCATCACCCCAAGCCCACACCGCACACATGGATTCCTGTCCAATACAGCATCGAGGAAAATATCTGCTTCGCTTAGAATGGCTTGCCCCAGTACATGAGGATGTCCTGGAGCGGGTCGCCACCGAGGCCGGAGCCGGCGGGGCCGAGGATTGAGCCGGCTGCCGGGTTGACGGGGCCGGCAGTGGCGAAGGTGCGCTCCCACTCGCCGATCTTGGGCTGGCTCTGCACCTCCGCGCGCTCGCCCGCGAACTCCGGCGACAGCACCTGGTCCGAGCAGCTCGAGTCCGCGTGCAGCCGCGGCATCGAGTCCGACGGCCGGTCGTAGTACGCCGCGATGTCGGGGAACGCCGGCGGCTGCACGCCCCCGACCGGGGCCACCCCCACCAAGGGCTTCTGCTCCGGCGGGGAGCCCACCGCGGCCCCCTGGCGGCCCACCACCGGCTTCCGGTCGGCGGCCGCCGTCGGCTTATCCAGCCTCCCCTTCTTGTTGTAGATACGGCACAGGACCCAATCATCCAACTGCGCCGATACAAATCACGAACATGTCAGATGATCACAAAACAGTAACTAATTAAATTAATCCGGAAGATTTCAATTTTTTTAGCACCAGCTATCAAAGCTTATCAGAGCAACATTAAATTTGGCGCGTTGTTTTCTAAAACTTTGGCGTTGTTTCCTTGGGCGTCGCCATCGCAGGGGCGCGTAGGCCCGAAAATTACTGGTCCCGCGATGGTATCGAATGCTTTCACACCTGACCACACCGAGGAGAAGATGGCAACTCGTCAGGCGCGAATCAACTTGCACCCGGTGCGGGCCCACTGGCCCATCATTCCCATAAAATTCTGCGGCCCAAATCCGTAGCCCACGCTTATCCTCCCATTCACTTCGAAAGCAACAACTCACCGTACCATCTTAAGAAGATTAATCCAAGGGAAAAAAAACCTAAACTAGCATCTTCGATTTCAAAGTGTGCAATTGAACGGCTGCAGTTTGCGATCTTTTTTTTTTGTTTTTAACACACGGATTCGCGAGCCAAGTCCATCGGAAAGCATGATACGGTTTTTGGTCGTCACGATGGTGCATGCATTCTTACCCTGAGGCTGTTCTTCTTGCGGGCGGAGCGGTCGACGTCGGCGAGGCGGTACTCGTGCATGATCCAGTTGGTCTTCTCGCCCTTGGGCGCCTTGCCGGCGTAGAAGACGAGCGCCTTCTTGATGGCCACCGGCTTGGGTGAGCCCACGGGCTTGTCGGCGCCCGTGGCCTTCCAGTACCCCGATCCCGCGGCGCGGTTGGGTCTCGATCCGTTCGGGTACTTGCGGTCCCGCGGAGAGAAGAAGTACCACTCCTTCTCGCCGTACAGCGCCATCCCTGCATACGCATCAGTATATACATCACGATCAAATAAATCACTTGGCAGATGCTACAAGATCCAAGCAATAGGCGAACAAGAAGAAGAACGTACTTGGGAGCTGCCATGGATCGAACTTGTAGAGGTCGATCTCGGCAATGATGGGGACGGCGATGGGCAGGCCGGTGCAGCGGCGGCAGAGGTAGTGCATCACCAGCTCCTCGTCCGTCGGGTGGAACCGGAACCCCGGCGGCAGCTGCAGATCCTGACCGCCGCTCATCTTCTCTTCCGATCGAACGATCGATGCAATTAAAAAAAAAGTCCTCTCTCAAGCAGCTTGCTGCTCTCTGCTCTGTATTCTGCTGTGTTCTTCTCTTCTAGTGCCTACAAGAGGAGAGGAGGCTTGAAACGTATTCAGAGCGAGGAGCCCGGCATTTATAGAGGGCAAGGACGCGACACGTGTGGCCCGTGCGGCCGCCTCCGCGATAGCGCACACGTGGGGGCTCGCTGACCGTTTGACCCCGACACGTGGACGCCCGGAGGCGGCGCCCATCCTGTCACTGCTTACGTCATCCTTCTTGGATGGACGCCCACGTCGGCTGGGCGACGCGGACGGCGGAGATGCGGCCGGGTGGAGGGGAAGGTTGCTGACGTGGGTGGTCGTTCCGTTTCGGGAAGGGCCCGGGGACGTGGACCGCCGCACGGTGGGCCGCACGGGACGGGAGAGCGGTGGGGCGGCCGAGAAAGTGCGATGGGCTCGTGTGTGCGCGCGAGCGTGGGGACGTGGTGGATAAGGATGACTCGGGGAGACGACGAGACGATGAGTTATGTGTGTTACGTATCTAGTTGGGGTTAGTTGGGTTAAAATAATCTAATTTACGATTAAAATTGTACTGTAACTAGTTAAAATTATACTATAGTTAATGATAGATTATTTGATGTAACTAAATTTAAAAAATTTAAAAATAAAAAAAAAACAGATTAACCCACCACAGACAATGCAAACGAATAGGAAAAAAGAACCGCGAAAAAGCTCAAAAAAGCAAAAAAATTAGAAAAAGACGAAATTTATTAATAGTGAAAAATAAACCATAATCTAGAAGTTCAAGCCGAAATGAGCAAAGAAGAAAAGGGTTCGACCTGATCCAGTGTTTTTTCAGTCTACGATTTTTACGATCTCTCTTAAATAAATAAATAAAATAATTTTTATTTGTAATAGAAAAAAGAGCCAAGGAAGGGTTCGACCTGGTACGGTGTTTTTTCAGTCTACGATTTTTACGATTTCTCCTAAATAAATAAATAAAATAATTTTTTCGTCATCGTGTCGAATAATTTTGTCGACTTTTAGTTCGTTTGTATACGTATTCATGTTAGAGCCAAAAACCATCAGTCATAGCCATATAAGTCATAGCAAAAAAGAACGCACCCGTACAACTAGCCATGTAGGAGACTTGGGGCTATTTGATATGGTTGCGGCTTATGGCTTTTGGCTGAAAATTTTGAATTTTAGCTGTTTGCAACAGAGATTACGGAGAGAGAGATACTCACTTGTGATTTTGGTTGATACAGATGTTAGGCTTTTAATGTGTACTATAATTAACTTGTAAACCCTTCTTGAGAAAATACTCTATTTAAAAGTTAGGTACTTTAACAAAAGCTAAAAACCACTTTTAGAAGCTGTTAAAGAACATGCCCACTATTGGGAGGTCTGAAGTGTGTTCCTACTCTGAAAAGTTGTAGCTACGAATTGAAGTAATTGTGATTTGTAGTTTTACTAGTATCAAAGATGTTTACATGATTTGTGCATATGCCATTTTTATAAGTCATTATACATTTTCGGGCCTATTCTTTTTCGCTGCGGCTTATGGCTTTTGGTTGAAATTTTTGAATTTTGGCTGCTTGCGACAGAGATTGCGGAGAGAGATACTCGCTTGCGATTTTGGTTAATACAGATGTTAGGCTTTTAACGTGTACTTACAATTAACTTGTAGATCCCATCTTGAGAAAATACTCTATTTAAAAGTTAAGTACTGTAGCAAAAGACAAAAGCTGTTTTTAGAAGCCGTAAAGAACATGCTATATATTCAGATGTTCAATTCAAAATTAACAGCACATTTGACATTTTAGGTGAGATGCTATTTTTTGGGGGACTTTAAGTACAAAAAAATAAGGAAAAATTAATCTACTTGTAGGTAATATAGTGAGGGAAAATCAAATTTCCACAGACGTGCAAATGCACCTATTTAAGCATATGCGCACACATATAGGTGGAGCTAGCGGGCACTGGAGGAACCCCAAACACGCACTCCACACGGGATCCTAGAAGTTCTGATGCCGCACACAAAAGAAAAAGATAAAAGGTCGCCGGGGAAGCACTTGGGTAGTTGGGTGTTGAATTAGCATGTAGGACACGTGATGTAGAAATGTGTGCAGAATTGCATAGATAGATAGGATAGAGAACATGTTTAGAATTGACGTGGGTTTTTGTTATAGTTTTTCACTAGTTGATTGTGAGAAAGTTTGAGAGAGTAAGAAATATTCATGTTAAGAAGGCACTCGTTAAAAATGGATTCTGCAGTAACTCCTAATAGCGGTTTATATAAATCTTCCTAACAAGTAATTCTATTTAAAAGCTGGTTTCTAAAAAGTAAAAGGCAAAAACTATTTGGAACAGAACAGGCAATAAAGGTCACCGGGGAAGCACTTGGGTGTTGAATTAGCATGTAGGACACGTGAATACGTGATGTAGAAATGTGTGCAGAATTGCACATAGATAGATAGGATAGAGAACATGTTTAGAATTGACGTGGGTTTTTGTTTTAGTTTTTGACTTTCACTGATTGTGAGAAAGATGAGAGTAAGAAATATTTATGTTGAGAAGGTATTTGTTAAAAACAGGTTCTATAGTAACTTCTAATAACGGTTTATATAAATCATTTCAAGAAGTAATTCTATTTAAAAACTGGTTTCAAAATGTAAAAGACAAAAAGTATCTGGAACAGAGCAGATATTCTTCCATCGCAAGACCAGCTCAAACAAAGCTCCTAGCTAGAGAAGGCGATTAGGTTGCGTTAGATTCCGATTGGGTGAGGTGTTAGTTAATTACACCACCTTTTTTCTTCCTTTCTTCTCTGTTTCGACGCCCAAACTTTGCGACTGGTTGGATTGGACGCACGGCTCGGGACCAGTTGCTTTCAGACCGATCAGTCTCCATTTGGTCTGGACAGCGCGAGCGCGTGCCCGTACCTTCCCTTTCTATCTGTCCAGCTTTCCAGCCAGCCATGCATGCAATATGCTTAGATGGAATTGTTCCAGATTCTCCGTTGAGCTGTGGGATTTGCATTTGCACAAATGTGACCAAGAGTTTAAAGGTGACGTGCGTGAGGTCCCTCGAGAAATTAAAGGTGGTTTATGTAACTGGTTCTGTGCGTTTTTTTTCGTGTGTGAGTTTGATTGATCGATGCTGATGGTTTAAACAGATGGAGAGCATGTTTGGCAACGGCTGTGGTTTATAGATTTTAGCTAAAATTTTTAAATTTTAGCTGTTTACGGTACATATTACATTAAGAGAGATATTCACTTACGATTTTAGATAGTACAGATGTTGGGTTTTTAACGTGTACATTGTTTAACTTGTAGACCCTATCTTGAAAAAAGTACTCTATTTAAAAGTTAAATATTATAGTAAAAGCTAAAAGCCGTCAGCTTCAGAGAAAAAAATGCGTGCATCCAACGTCCAAGCGATCACGCACGTACGGTGGTAATTAAGCCTGCAGAGTTATTTGTTTCGTGCTTAATGCGTGTCCACGATGCCCGGCTAATGCTGCTTCGGTTGCCATGTGTAGCCTAGAAAGGTCAAAAAGCTTTTCTTTTTTTTCATAATATTCCATCGGCAATGTGGACAGCGTGCTTATCTCTTCGATCTACCCTAGTTCCATTTGCAGTTGAAATTTGGACACGCAATGGACCTGCTGCAAAATGGATGCTGCGTCGTATAGTACTACTATACTTGATGTTGATATACCAAATCAAGCTAATTAAGTTATTCCGGCCATGGCTTCCTCACCTTTCGACTGTTTATTTACAGCACAATAAACCGTATGTCTGGCCGTTAAAGAACTACTCCACTGGGTTAAAGCGCGTACGTACAGAGAACCAAACGCAAAAAAAAAAAAAAATAAATAAATAAAAAACAGTGGCATCATTCTTTACAAATTAAGTGACTGCATGTTTACGTATGCATGAAAGCAGTACCAGGCATCATCAGCACGCATATCCAAATACTGATTTAATTTATAGTTATGGCTTGGTATGATCCTGAAACCTGAATAGATTAGTCTGTAACCTAATCTGCTTTTTAAAGCCTCTTTCGATCGATGCTTCCAAAGACGAAAACAACCAGGCGTTCAGTACTATCTGCACCTGTTAGTTTAATGCACACACCCAGGCTGTCTCTTAATCACTCGGCACTAGAAGAAAATTGGCGTCTGGTTCCAGAGATGAGACACTCGCTAACCTAACTCCATGATCTCACTTTGCAATATTGGGCGGATTCTTTTCTACTATAACTGATGATTTTTTTTATCATAACAGGAGGGTTTATATAAATATTAATTAAATATTAATAGATCGTTTTGAAAATACTATCCTAATAAATCATTTAAAAAAATTACAGATACACTATTCTATTTATTTTTTCGAAGAAAGTCATAAGCTGAACAGAAGGGGACCATTAGATTGGCGAGCCTAGATGGTTCCATGACTTGTTTATGCTTTGGTTGCCTTGACGAGCCAATCGGATTAATATAGTTAATTAATTAACACATTGCTTCAATTAGTGGCCCATTACCGAATAATCTGTGTGCATACATGATACATGGTACCGAGCAGGACCATAATTATGCGTCCTGATTCCTAGTACGCAGACAGCAGGTTCAACATTCTGCGTGTACGATTGGACTGCAAGGATGCTAGCTTGATCAGCCACACCCCCTGTTAATTTGTTCCATCTGGTATTATTGTTAATTAGTATCCCATCATTGCAAAAGCTACCAGGAAATCAAATTGTTCACAGAGGGAGGATATACATCTTGTTCATGTCACCCTCATTCCTTGTTCAACAATTAATCTATGTGGAAAGTTCAGATGATTATTGCATACAACCCGATCCAGCGAGGTAATAATAACATGCCAAAATTTCCGTGCCTAGTCCAGTTGTGATGAATTATACCAATGTATAGTGGTAATACAATCTAATCATATAGTGGAGATCATATCAGACGAATTCCTGATAAACAACCTTATGCCAGCATAAGCATGGACAAAACCAGCATCGTTTTTAGGCTGAATTTAGTTGTATTTTTTTCGACCGCGACTTACGGCTATAGACCTTAGTGCAAGTATTCATACGAACGAACCAAAAACCAATTCTAAAAGAAATCCTACTAAGCCGTTTTGAAATAGCGACAGAAAAACATTTTATTTGTTTGTTCCAGAGAAGTGATAAGGTATCTCTACTCCTTAAAAATATGAGTTGGTGGTCGTCGGTCTGTTCTCCCTTCTCTCTTCTCAGCCGTCCGATCAAAGATCAGTCGTCTAGATCTGCATATAGTTAGTTCTTGTTATGAATATTATGTGTATATTGAAGAAACCCAATAGGCAATATATATAGAGAGTATAAGAGGATATTACAGGGAAATATGCCATATGTGGATAAGGAAAGCGAGGCATAAAAGCAAAGGAATAATACAATTCATATTCTATCTCTAATACTCTTAACACCCCCTCAAATGCAAGGCGTATGCAATAACATTGTATTTGAAAAAAGGTTAACACTAAAACAAGAAAAATCTGAAGTCCGAGTCTTGATAATATCATCGTTGCGTGCAGCTTTTGAATCAACTATCAAATCAAGCCAAAGAGGAATAGATAGAAGCATGGTGGCACAGATTGAAGCCCAAGACGGCGGCGGCGCAGTGCACAACGTGCAGAAGACGTGCGGCGACCTTAGAAGCGGCGGCATCATAACGACTTCTACAATCTGCACGCAGCTCAAGGAGTAGAGCAACGGCTACTACCATGCAAAAGAAAGTTTCTATACTTCTATAACTAACAATAAATTTGTGGACTCGCACGGTTTGGATGAACTGAAAGAGAATCTACGGACTTCAATGGACGCAACAGAGGACTCAAAAGAAAAATAACTGAAGACTGACTCAAAAGAACACAAATATACCACGGCCTTCGAATCGCACGGCTTTGCATATACCCGCCACTCACTCCCTCGCCACTTACTCAGTCATACCCTCCCTCCCGTCTCTCTTCCTCACTCAGAGAGAAGGGGAGCGGTGGGCTCCAGTGGGAGGTGGCGGCCAGGAGAAGGCAGCCGGATCCGGCGGCGCCTGGATCATGGAGAGGCAACTGGACAAGAAGCGGCGCCGGTTGCCAGTCGTGGTCGGATGAAGCCGACGGCAGCTCCCTTGATGTAGCAATGAAGAAGGCACGGTTAGATCCGATGCAGCGACGACCAAATACAGGGCAGCGCCAAGGAGGCGCTACCGAATCTAGGCACGGGGTGGTCGGATCCGAAGTGGTTGTATCCGGTGGCGGCGACAGGTGCCGGGAGGAGGCGTCGGCGCGAACTTCGGGCTGCCGAAGGCGCAGTGTGCCCAGGCGTGGTGGCGGCGAGAGGGCTGGCGTCGGCGGAGAGCGGGCGATCCGAGCTCGGCGGTGGCGAAGACGACTGGATCCGACCCGGAGGTGGCCGGATCTGAACTTGGCAACGTCAGAGATGGCCATATCCGGGCGCGGACGATGGTGGATCCGGCCGCCTTCGAGTGGGACAACGAGGATCTGCGCGACGGCGACCAAGAAGAGGCAAGCAGCGGCGGCGGCCCGGATCTTGGACGACAGGGGCGTGGGTGACGGCGGTGGCCAGATCCAGAAGAGGCGAGCGGCGATGGTGGTCCAAGAGATGGTCAGCCGCGGCGATATCAGAAGACGGCCCAGCGAGATCTGGTTGCGACGGATGACAAACGCGGGCATCAAGGCGGCGGGGGGTCAGCGACAAGAGACGAGGAGGCGGCAGGTCGACGTAGCCCAACAAGGTGGCCGCCCCCGGGAGCGAGGATCGATCCTCCCGGGGGCAGCAATAACAGAAGTCGTGGTCGAAGGGGGACGTGGCTAAAGTCGGTGCCGTGGTCGAAGGGGGTCGTGGTCGAAGTCGAAGCCGTGGTCGAAGGGGGCCTTGGCCGAAGTCAAAGATCTGTGGTCGAAGTCGAAGCCATGGTTGAAGGGGCGATGGTCGAAGTCGAAGGGCCGTGATCGAAGTCAGGCCGTGGTCGAAGTCGAAGGATCGTGGTCGAAGTCCAAGCCATGGTCAAAGGGGACAGTGGTCGAAGGGGGCAGTGGCCGAAGTCGAAGGGCCATGGACAAAGTTGGTCCGCGGTCGAAGTTGAAGGGCCGTGGTCGAAGGAGACAGTGGTCGAAGGGGGCAATGGTTAAAGTCGAAGGGCTGTGGACGAAGTCGGTCCGCGATCGAAGTTGAAGGCCATGGGTCGACGTCGGGGCTGTGGTCGAAGGGGGCCGTGGTCGAAGATCCGTGGTCGAAGTCGAAGACGTGGTCAAAGAGGACAATGGTCGAAGGGCCGTGGTCATCGAAGGGTCGTGTTCGAAGGGGAAGTGGTCGACGTCGAAGGGACGTGGTCGAAGGGGACAGTGATTGAAGGGGGCAGTGGTCGAAGATGAAGGGAGCAGTGGTCGAAGTCGAAAGGGACAATGGTCGAAGTGGAGGTCATAGTCGAAGGGGGCCGTGGTCGATGTCGAAGAGCCGTGGTCGAAATCAGGGCCGAGTAGGCCGAGCAAGCCGAGCAGGCTGGCGCTCGTAGTCGGGCGACAGGGCACAAGTGCACCGGAAGCCTACTAGCGTACAATCACCATTGATGGTCGACCGTTCCCGACCTACGATCACGCACAATGGTCGACAGCTTCTAACTTACGACCACGAGGTGTGATCGACTGCTTCCGATTTACGATCGTGAGTACTAGTCGATGTGTTTCAATTTACGACCATGAGGTGTAGTCGATGTGTTTCAACTTACGACCATGAGGTGTAGTCAATGTCTTCCGACTTACGACCACGAGCGCTAGTCGATGTGTTCCGATTTACGACCATGAGGTGTCCTCGATAGCTTCCGACTTACGATCACGAATGATGGTCGTCGGCTTCCGACGTACGACCACGAGCCATTGTCGAAGGCTCCCGATTTAGGACCACGATCGATCGTCGACCGCTGCCAACTTACGACCACCAGTGATGGTCGACCGCTCCCGATCTACGATCACGCGCGATGGTCTACGACTTCTGACTTACAATGACGAGGTGTACTCGAGGACTCCCGACCTACGATCATAAGGTGTGATGATGTCTTCTGACTTGTGAACACGAGGTGTGGCATGTGGGCAAGAACTCAGCCAACTTTGCCCCGGCCCACCAGTAGTTACGTACACAAACCTCGGTCCGTACCCAGCGCCCACTGAATGTGCATAAATAAAAGCGAGCCGTGTGGGCCCCACCCTACTGAGGAGAAAACTCTGGCCCCACCCTCCAGTTCCCGTCCGTGCAGGTTGGTACAACAGCACTGCACTCGGCGGCGGGCCCCGCGCCTGAGCGGAGCAGTTGCTGCCGTCCCGCGGACGCATCTACCCTGCCCGTACACCTCTCCCACCACACCCCCACCTCTCCCACCACCGAGGACCCACCAGTCGGAGACACTAACGCTACCGGTGCACCGTGCGCCCGTTCCATCCCCCGTTCACAACGACCCGCTCGCTGGTCGCTGCCGCCTCGTGTTCACACTCTCCCCTCCCTCCTCCAGTCATCTTCTCGTCTTCGTCTCCGTCTCCTCCGAGACCCGACGCCTCCGCCTCGCGAGCCGCGGTTAGGAGCTCGCCGCGACACCCCCCCCATTGGAGGCCTCGGAGGTACGGTGAAACTTCCTCCCTGCTCTTCGCCTGTATCGTGCTCCGGTTGCTGTGTTTAGCTGTGTACTCACGCCTGGCCACCCTGGGATCGGGCCGTGCGGTTCGTGCTGCATTTGTGCTTAGGTGGTGGGAAGCGTTGTGCTTTGAGGCGATTCGACCTTAACTTGGTGCGCAGATGCGTAAACCAGTGCGCGCGCCGCGCCTTGCGGTTTGTACTGGGAGGCTTGGGATAGGTGTGGTGTGAGGTGTCGAGATGTTCCTATGCAGTTAGGGCTTGTGATTAGGAGGGGTAGTAGTTGGATTGGGGCAAAATGGGATTTTAGAAAGATTTTTGGTCTTGTTTGGACTAAGGAGTTCTGATCAGTGATCACCCCTTGTTTCGCGACACTGACGATGGTATTTCGTTGCTGCCACGCCTAAATTTCTCAGTTTCCAATGGTCAGCACGCAATTCTGTGTATCGGAAGATCACATATATTAGTTCATAAATTGCAAGGCGATACGACTGATCTTTGTATGCTAATGGTGTTAGGTTTGACGTTAGCATCCTATTTTACAGAAATGCGCCTGGTTGTGAGTTCGCGCTCATCTGTGATTCTTACATAAGAACCCCAAATGGCAGTGGGAACTCCAGTTTAGTCGCACCGAACCTGTTTGGCTATCCAATTTCTTTGTTTGCTGCACCTGAAATGTACTTGTTTTTGTGCTCTTCAGACATGTGATGGAGGAGTCGGTGTCAATGTCAATAATCAACAGTATTTCGAATTTCCGGGTGTTGTCTTCCAGCAATGCTTCAAAAACTGAGTTAGTTAAGAGATACTGCCGGAAGATTGATGAAATCCTGGATCTTATGAAGATGGTCCTAGATGGACCTTTTTCTCAGATCAGTCCAGATGATAAACCAATCAAGGTGCTTGAGGAACTTGATGCTACCATCAATGAAGCATCAGAGCTAGTTGGACGCTGGAATCAGATGATGAGCAAGATTTATTTTGTAATTCCCTTGTCCTTTCCTCTTATAGCTTCCCTGTACATTAGTCAAAACATATGCAATGCTTTCAGTAATTCACTGTATAATACATGCAAATTATTTCATGTAGGTTACGCAGGTTGAGTCAATTATTACCAAGATGCAGACCTATGTGCTTGAATTATGCCAAGTTGTCAATTCTCTCAAGTTACCACCAGAAGCTAGTTCTGTTTCAATATATTTGGAGGTAATGAAAAAGCTTTTCTCATCCTGTCAGTGACACTCTTGACAGCATCTAATTTTCATTATCGCTGGGCTTCTTGCAATTTGCAGAAACTTGAACACACTTACTGTGAGAAAATTTCGGTTGTCATTAGGGAGGCTTCCAGGGATATAGCAGGGGAAGTTGTGCCAAAGTCAGAGACACTAGCAAAAATTCAAGCCACTTTGAGCTTGTCCACAAATCAAGAGTTGTTGATGGAGGCAGTTGCTCTTGCTAAGATTAAAATGAAAAGCAATGGTGAAGATATTGCAGAATTGGATGCTATTAACGATATTGTTGAGTTAGTCAACCATGTGCTTGATAAACATGTGGAAGAAAAGCAGATGCATAGCATTAATGGAGTGCCCATTCCTGCTGATTTTTATTGCCCCCTTTCCCTTGAACTAATGTCAGATCCAGTAATTGTGGCATCTGGTCAAACATATGAACAGGTTTTTATCAGGAAATGGCTTGATATGGGCTACAATGTCTGCCCAAAGACACGTCAAACATTGGGACACACCAAATTGATTCCTAATTACACTGTCAAACAGTTGATTGAAAATTGGTGTGATATACATGGTATAATGCTACCAGATCCTGCGAAACTCTTACGTTTGAGCTTTCCTGTTTCCCTCAACCCTACAAATGGAAGTACAAGTGATAAATCTCCTTCCTCTGATAGTTCTCCGAGTGCAAACAGGTCTGGATCACCAGAACATAACGAGTTGTCTGCATTGTATCCAAAAGCACAGTGCTTGTCAGATGATAGCCATCATGATAATTTGATACATGAGGATTCCGATTCAGATGATAGAGTCTCATCTTTTGAAGACACAGATGATTCTGAATCTGATTCACTGAGATTACCAATAGCAACTACTGCAGGAAAGAAATCTCTACTTGATGAAAGAGCTGATGGTTCTGAAGCTCTTAAGCAGTTGAGAGAGGGTGGTCTTCAAGTTTCTGATGTGGAGCAGCATCTCAAAAGCAATGACAGCAGCGATAGCAGCAACCATGTTGAACTCGGTGAGGAGAATGTGAGGGCACAGGTCTCAAGTGACAGCAATGCATCAGAAGTTACACAAGATGCTCCAGTAGCCACATGTTCAAAGGTAGAACCAGATGTCCTGCCTAGATTGGGTGGCGTTTGTTCTCGAAATCAATCTATCTGGTGGCGGCAATCAGATAGAACTGATCCTAGGATTGCATCATCAACTTCAGTGGATTCAAGATCTGATTCTCCTGTTATTGAGTCTAAAGTGCGTGAACTTATTGAGGACCTGAAAAATGATTCTGCTGAGCTCCAAAGGTCAGCAACAGGAGAGCTCCACATTCTTTCTAGGCACAGCATGGAGAATAGAATTACCATAGCAAACTGCGGAGCTATACCCTTCTTGGTGAATCTTCTTCATTCTGCAGACCCCCGAACACAAGAGAATGCCGTGACAATTCTCTTGAATTTGTCGTTAAATGACAATAACAAGATTGCCATAGCAAACGCCGAGGCCATTGAGCCTCTCATCTATGCTCTTCAGGTGGGGAATCCTGAAGCGAAAGCAAACTCGGCTGCAACTCTGTTCAGCCTCTCAGTCATTGAAGAGAACAAGATCAAAATCGGACGCTCTGGTGCCATCAAACCGCTAGTAGATTTGCTGGGAGATGGGACCCCACAAGGGAAGAAGGATGCAGCTACCGCTCTCTTCAATCTATCAATATTTCCTGAAAACAAGTCCCGCATTGTTCAGGCTGGGGCTGTCAAGCACCTGGTGGAGTTGATGGATCCAGCCGCTGGGATGGTTGACAAAGCTGTTGCCGTCCTGGCAAACCTTGCCTCGGTTCAGGAAGGAAGGAATGGTATTGCTCAGGAAGGAGGTATCCCGGTACTGGTTGAGGTTGTTGAGCTGGGCTCAGCACGATCAAAGGAAAACGCCGCTGCCGCCCTGCTACAGCTTTGCACAAACAGTAACAGGTTTTGCAGCCTAGTGCTTCAGGAAGGTGCCGTGCCGCCTTTGGTAGCATTGTCACAATCAGGCACGGCCCGTGCAAGAGAGAAGGTATTATAAATTTATAACAATCTATATCATGTTGGGCATAAACTAACATTTTCGGTTCGAGAAACAACTTATTTTACACCTTTCCAGTTCACCAATTTTGTTATGTATGTGCAGGCACAGGTTCTTCTTAGCTATTTTCGCAACCAACGCCATGTCAAGGTCGGTAGAGGCTAAGTTTTCCCAACGATTTAACAATGTTGTATTCGGTTTTACACTTCCTGATGTAATAATATGATTGTTCTTTCATGCTGCTTGGCTGCTTGCCCCTGTCTGTCTATCTGGGCAAGTGATGTAGATCCCATTTAGTCGTAGCGATACTTTGCTAGTAGTGATTCGAAGTGATTGGTGTGGCGAGTGCTTCCTGACTTAAATAAGGCGTCTCTATTGCATCATATATGGTGACAACAAGGTGTAGCTCTCTTCTATCGATGGGAAGGAGGTACGCATGCCAAATTAATAAAACCACAAATCACAGAAGGAATTGTTGAAGCCGTGTCTAACCTTCTATCCAAATCTAATCTGCATCATAATATATATCCAAATTCCAATGCTACATTCCTCACCCGGATGGCTTGAAATTTTTGTGTTCATTTCTGTTTGTTTGATGGGATATTGACATCGGAATCTGCTAAAGATGAGCGAGCTAAGTGTTATATGTAAAGAAAAAAAAAAGAGAAAGAATTCCACTATAAACCACCTCCGACCAAAACTAAAACATTCACATTAATTTAAACTTCAAAGATGCCCGCTTCAGTTACAGTTGGGCAAAGCAACGAACAAACACTATCTCCCCCTTGCAAATGGCCCAGGGGTGTTTACCAGGCAAGACGAGGAGGAAAAGGCGGGCACTGGAATGTAAGCCCCATGGCATCAGTGAGCAAGATGGCTTGCTCCATTGTCTGGCCTGTCCTCCACACGATGAAGTCCTCAGAGAAGAATCCACTTTGCTTCCAGTGCCGCATTTGATTCATTGAGAATGGCCCTTGCGCTTGTCCCTGAGGATCTAGGTAATGCCACATGGCTATACCCTCGGTGTCCATATTCATGGCTACCGGAGCATGGCGACGGCGTGTAAATGCAGCGACCACATTCATGGCTCCTGAAGCACGGCGTGGAGGCGCAGCGACCCCATTCATGGCCTCAGGAGCACCGCGTGCTACACGTTCTGGTTCAGGGTTTAAATCCTCATCTCCATCGGTGTCAGAATCGATAACAACTATATCACCACCGTTGTGATGACTGGAGCCGTCCTCATCCTTTTCATTGTCCGTAGAAATGGCCTGAGCTGTGCCACCATCTGCATTAACTTTACAAGATTATTTTTGGTATAGATAAAGGGGAAACTGATAGAAAAGCAATCAGCAATCACATGGTTGAGAATAGCATGACAATGCCTTCTGTTTGCATCAGAAAAATTGATTAGGATGGAAATAAATAGCTGTTTCATGTGGTGATATCTGATCAACCCCAGGCCAACCAGAATAGTAATCCAGGCATTTGAATGGGAAAATGCAAGCTAAGTGCAAAACTATATGTTTTCACAATGCACTGCCATCTAAATTCTACTTGACACACTATAAATAGGACCAATCTTGAAAATTAATGAAAAATGGTAGCTCAACATGCAGCATAAGACACCTCCAGAAAGTCATTAGGTTCATCATAATTAGCAAAAGCGGTGAGCAGCAAACCTTGAACGTTGTGCATTTGATTATCTAGTCCAGGACCAGGAGTGCCACCATTACAAAGCGCTTTACCAGCATCTGCATGGATAAACATAAAGTACATGAATATCCAAATCAAACAACAGGAATTGCATACAATCTATATTTCAGGAGAAAGATTGTGATTGTGGAAGATAGATGTCAAGAGGACAATCAGTTGAAAACAGACATGACCGTCAATCCTCATTAGCAGATAAACTATATTCATACGTTGATATTCTTATTATACTCACATGCAAATACACACATTATATCTGCATGTTACACACAAGAAAATATTACTGCTGTTGTAATCTACTGTTACATGGAGGTTTTCTACCTGTTTGTTGCTTTGCACCACCGAACTAATATCTTTAAGGGGGTATATCTGTTGGAACGAAAACTTGTATTGCAAAGAGACCCAAAGCCCATACAAATGTGTACAGATAAATATGCAAATAACCCCCTAGACTCTAGACTATTTACATGTTTAACATCCCCTTAAACTCATGGTGGATCAACAACATTGAGTTTAGAAAGGTAGAAGCTATGCTGAGTTATAGTCTGTGCCTTGGTGAAGAAATCTGCTAACTGAAGCTCCGAAGGTATAAACTGAAGAGCAATAACTTGGTTTTGCACCTGCAATCGCATGTATGAAGCATCCACCCTAATATGCTTAGTGAGCTCATGCTTCATTGGATCTCGAGCAATGCTGATCGCGCCAGTACTGTCTGAGAAGAGAGGAGTCGGTGCAGTAGTGAAAACACTGAAATCCTTAAGTAGTCACCGAAGCCAGGTGATCTCAGATGTCAACGACGTCATGGCTCTCAACTCAACCTCAGCACTTGAAGGGGAAACAACAGTCTGCTTTTTGGTCTTCTAGGCAATCAAGGAGGAACCAAGGAAAACACAATAGGCAGAAAGAGACCGATGATCAGAATGATAGCTAGCCCAAGTTGTATCAGAATACGCCTGAAGTTGAAAAGAACTAGAGCGAGGAAAGAAAAGGCGACGACTGATGGTCCTGTGAAGATATCGCAGAACACGAAGGTGACTGTAGTAAAGCCGAGTAGGAGCACAGACAAACTGACTCAGGATGTGAACTGGGTAGGAGATGTCAGGGTGAGTGATGCCAAGATAAAAAAGACTCCTAACAAGATGATGGTAGCGAGTAGGATCATCAAGAGGCTCACTATCGGTAGGTTGAAGGTGAGCACCAAGCTCCATAAGAGTATCCATCACACGCTGATCAGTGAGACAAGCGTAAGGATATCCTAAATGTAACGCTCCTGGGAGAGATAGTAGCCCTCGGGTGTAGAAGTGATCTTAATCCCAAGGAAGTAACAAGGACCTAAATTAGATATCAAGAACTGCTCATTAAGATGCTCCTTCACAAAGACAATATACTAAGTCATCGCCAGTAATGATCATGTCATCCACATAGAGAGGGAGCGTTTGACCCTGAGAAGAGGTGTGGATGGTAGGATCATGATCACTGGCGGAGAAGCCGACAGCGACGATAACAGAAGAGAAGCGGTCAAACCAAGCACGAGGGGCTTGTTTGAGCTCATAGAGAGAGCGACGAAGACGACATACTGTACCCTGAGGGACAAAATACCCAGGAGGCGGCTGTATATAGACCTCATGCAGCTCACCATTAAGAAATGCATTCTTAATGTCCAACTGAGAGATGGGGCACTATCGAACAGAGGCCACATCAAGTAGAGTGCGAACTGTGGTCATGTAACAGGAGCGAAAGTCTCATCGTAGTTACGACCATGCTCCTGTTGAAAATCACGCGCTACCAGACGAGCCTTATAGCGCTCAAGGGAACCATCCGAGTGGGTTTTGATCTTGTACACCCACTTGCACGTGATGGGGGTGACCCGCATGTAGGGGCATAAGATCCCAAGTGCCAGTACGCTCCAAGGAAGCAATCTCCTCAGACATTGCGAGCTATCACTCAGGGTAACCAACAGCCTTGTGGTAGGTCACAGGCTCAGAAGAGGCAACGGCTGCAAAACCGAAGCGTTCAAGCGGCCTGACAGTGTGGCGATCACGAAGATTGTATCTGGGAGGGTGGAGCAGGACCCAACAGGGACGGAGAAGAAGAACTGGGAACAGGACCCAGCAAAGACAAAGGCTCAACTGGAATAGGTCGAAGACGATGAGAGTAGTGCAGAGGGAGGCAGATGGAGCCAGTCAAGCTCCCAAAGACGTTGTGAATCACGGCGCCGAGGGCCAGTACCAAGCAGAGTCCCCGTGCGGCGGTCCTGAATAGAACAAGAGTCAGACTCAAGAATAACACGACAGTCACGATCAGTGATTTGACCAGCCGACATAAGTTGTATAGTAAGTTGAGGAACATGTGAGACTGCAGGAACATGAAAAGAGGAAGTGGAAAGGGTGCCCCGACCTGGAACAGGAAGAGAGGTACCATATGCAGTCTGAACAGTGGAAGAGAACTGTGGGATACAAGGATGTGAGGTGGGTGGAATCTGGTATCATGTGAAAGGAAGCACCAGAGTCCAAGATCCACGGAGATAGAATATCTAATGAGGGAAGAGACGGAGACGTGGAAGACTGTTGAGAAGCAAGAGTCAGACGAGCCGATCCCAACAATTTTGAGGACGAGCCGACACCAAGGCACTAGAGAAGTGAGAGGAGCTGCTATGCGGCATCACTGGAGGAGTCCCGGCGAGAGGCACTAGCTCCTGAGTGGGAGGAATCGCCAGAGCCCTTCGGGGGACATCCACCCCGACGGCGCTGGTCCCTCCTGGTAGAAGTCATCGATAGCGGCATCAAGTTGCTGAAGCGAGTGCACCTGGTGCACAACTGAAAGGTACATAGCATCACTCGTCGGTTGGTAGTGAGCTCGGAGGTGCTCCCACATAAGTTGTGTTGTCAGCAGCTCCGCCACATCCATGGAGTTGACCATGGTCATGCTACCCACGGGATGGCGTGCAGCCTCGGCCTCGGCCCTTAGCAGCTTGTAGGCGTGCAGCTCAGACTAGTAGAGCTCTAGGGCCTCCTCATGAGACGCCTGATCCGCACCAGCAGGAAGAGCGGGTGGAACAAACGGCTTTGGCCGAGGCGGACAGGGGTTCTCGCCAGTGAGGTGACCCCATAGACGCTGGCTGTTGAGGTGAATCCTCAGGTACACAGCCCACTCCCGGAAATCCGTTCCATCAAAACGAACCGGGGGAAGTGGGATGACGAGGGAGCCATCGGCGGAAGCCATCGGGAGATCAGGCCGAAGCCGAGACCGAGACAGTCGGAGAGATGTGCTCGCTAGGTCGACGGGTTGCAGAGGGGGGGCCAGAGCTGGATGGCGTGGCCGAGCTTGGGGAGGACATCGAGCTGGGCACTGGAGCTCAGGCACGAAGCCCCGCCGAGTGGCGATTCTTGGCCGGCCGTTGGGAGCGAGGAAGCTTCGGGCGCGGCGCCGCCGAAAGAAAGGGCTAGCTGCGCCGCCGAGCGGCGACATAGACGGCATGGCCGGGGAGACAACGGCATGAGCCAGGACGGCTTCGGTAGGGGCGGACTGGGGCGGCTACTTCGTCGATTCGGCGACGGGGCGGCACATCCAACGGCGGAATGGGAGCAAAACCGGGTGTGTGCGGTGAGGAAGCAGAGCAGTGCTGTGAGGGAGAGGAAGGGGAAGAGTAGAGCAGGCGTGGCGGTGGCGGCGGCGGAAGCCGAAGCCTAGCCTGACTCTGATGCCATGTTGGAATGAAAACTTGTATTGCCAAGCCCAAAGCCCATACAAATGTGTACAGGTAAATATGCAAATAACCCCCTATACTTTAGACTATTTACATGTCTAACAATATCTAGTGCTAACCCCTCATTAGGTGCTATCATCTTGAACTTTTTGATTTGCGTGTTAAATTATTTCAAAAATCCTAAAAAAAATAGTGGAGGTATTCCTCAATATGATCAGCCATCTTGTAAAATTCTACAGTCCAAACTCAATAGCTGCTAAAAAATAAAAAGCGAAATTTGTTGTGAACAGTAGCATTTTTCCTTTCCTTTTTTCAATTTTACTTATGATTTATCTGATATTTCACTATTTTATTTCTCTTAGCACCCATTCAGTTTTGATTTGAAATTGAAATTTCACATGAAGGTCAAACACATTGTTAGATATTTTTTTATAGTTTATTTGATATATGAATCAAATAGCTAGCATGATAGCACCAAATTAGGTTAGCACTAGATATGCCCCCCTATCTTAAAATAGATGGATTTTTTGGCAGGCGGGCCACTCCACAAGAATAGATATCCCTTGGTAAATGACTACTAGTACTTCAAAAGATGCAAGTGAGGAGCTGAAAGGATCATTGTAGAGTACCTTCAGAAGCAACTTTACAAGTAGCAACACGCTCAGAGGCACCTGAAGACAGATGGAATAATCCAAGTAGCCCATAAATGGCGGTTAGTTACCAAAGAAAAATGAAAGGTAAGGTAAACACAGGAATAATTCTTCTAAACATTAGCTACCCAAAACATCATATCTGATTACAAAAAACAGACCTGGTGATTCCTCAGTAACGACTTTCAAAGAATCAGCTATTTGCTCTATAGAACCTGGAGAAAAGCAAGGTAAGGTCATTGTATTAAAAAGAGAGCAGGAAAACTTGCCATTACCTCCATCTAATACTAAAATTAAAGAGTTAAGAACAGCAATTATTTTAAGGGAAAAGGCAGAGGCGCAGAATAGCAAATTATTAAATAGAATGGAACACTGATGGGAAAAACATGATAAAAACAAATTCAATCGCACTGGTATGAAACAAATTATGAGGTGCACGGTGCACCTTAAATTGAGAATTGGCAAAATTGCAAGTCAAACAGATGAAAAACAGATAAGAGTTATTCTTCTATGCATTTGCTACCCAAAAACATCATAGCTGACTACTACAAACAAACCTTCCGGTGATTCCTCTATAACAACTTTCAAAGAATCAGCCACTTGCTCTGTTGCACCTGGAGACAAGAAAGGTAAGCAGGTCTCAGTATTGAAAAGAGAACATGCAAACCTGCCACCAGTTCCACCTATTACTAACAATTAGAGTTGATAATAGCAACTATATTAGGGGAAAAATTATAAGGTGCACCTTAAATGGAAAATTGCAAAAAGAAAAAAGAAAAGGAAAAAGCAAGACAAACAGAGGGAAATAGCAAGAATTGTTCTGCTAAGCATTAGCTACCCAAAACATCATAATTGATTAGTAAAAACAAACCTTTGGATGGTCCCCCTATAACAAATTTCAAAGAATCAGCTACTTGCTCTGTTGTACCTAGAGATAAGGGTAAGCAGGTCTTGGTACCAAAAAGGGAGCAGGCAAACCTACCGTTAGTTCCATCAAATACTAACAATTAAGGTTCATGATAGCAACTATTTTAGGGGGAAAGACAGGTGCAGAATAGCAAAATTCAAATGGAATGTGACACGGGGAGGGGGGGACACGACCAATACAATGCTTCAATCACACTGATATGAAACATATCATGAGGTGAACCTTAAATTGAAAATTGTCAAAAATGCAAGACAAAGAGCAAAAACAGGTAGAATTATTGTTCTAAGCATTAGCTACCGAAAACATCATAACTGATTACTAAAAACAAACCTTCTGGTGATTGCTCTATAACAACTTTGAAAGAATCAGCCACTTGCTCTGTTGCACCTGGAGACAAGAAAGGTAAGCAGGTCTTAGTATTAGAAAGAGAACAGGCAAACGTTCCATTAGTTCCATGATACAACTAAAGTTCATGATAGCTACCACCTAAGGGGAAAAGGCAGAGGTGCAGAATAGCATATTATTCAATGGAATGGAGCACTTATGGGGGTGATCAAAACAAAGCTTCAGTCACTGATGTGAAACAAATCATGGGTGCGCCTTAAATGGAAAATTGGCAAAAAGAAAAAAAAAACAAACACAAGAAAAATAGGTAGAACTATTCTTCTAAGCATTAGCTACCCAAAATGTCATAACTGATTATTTAAAAATAAACCTTCTTGTGATTCCTCTATAACAACCTCCATAGAATCAGCTACTTGCTTTGTTGCACCTGGCGAAAAGAAAGGTATGCGAGTCTTAGTATTCGACAGAGAGCAGGCAAACATGTCATTAGTTCTATCTAATACTATCAACTAAAGTTCATAATATGAACTATTTTAGAGGAAAAGGTAGAGGTGCAGAATAGCAAATTATTAAATGGAATAGGACTCTAAGGGGAAAAATATGGCCAAAACAAAATTTTCAATCGCGCTGATATGAAAACAGTCTTCAAGGTGCACCCTAAATGGAAAACTGGCAATAGAAGGGTTCAGTCCCTCACACATGAGCATTACAAACTGGCTCATAATATATAAATTAGCACACAGTTCCTTTTAGAAAAAGCACAATACAAGCAAATGCTCCAAAGGGCTCTAAAAAGTACTCAATAAATTCAGCAAGGACTGGATTCAATAAACCTGATTAAGTTCAAACAATTTTGGAAGTACTCAAGTTTCACTGAGCTACACCTACTCAGATTATTTTAGGCTGCTCTAACTGGTCCTAGAACATTTTTTGCATTACAAGAGATTGGCAAGACTCGGCCTTGGTAGAATACTTGTCACTCCGATAATGTTTCACGGACATGTACTACACCAAATTCTATGTTCCATAGAAATGGACACATGGACACGGCACAACATGATACTGACATGGGGATTTGCCATTTTTCCCAAATATACCAACACAGGAAGATGGCTATATATATTTAAAATATTATATATATATATATATATATATATATAGGAAGTCTTTTCGTACTCTCGGGAGTACATACTCTCACTTTCAATATACCACTTAAACAAACATGTTATACCTTTTTATCACTTTCGGTATACTTAAATACTAATTCTAAGATACTTCAATACGACTTGGTTGAAAAATTTTCATCGGAGCCCTTTATTTTTGCTATATATATATATTTCCATACATAAAAGGAGTATATACGCAAATTATGCCATAAAAAGCGGATTTTGATGAAGTTTTTCATAAAACTCACATTGGAGTATCTTATAATCGTTATTAAAGTATGCTCAAAAGGATAAAGAGGTCTAACAACATTATTTAAGCAGCATATAAGAAGTGGGAGTACGTACTCCTAGGAGTATGTAATCCTTTTCCTTAGAGTATGGACAAGACGAGGTCACGTGGGACCAAGGTTCGAAAACCAAACCGAAGAAATCCGGTTGGCGGCAGAATGTGATAACAAGGCGACTCAAAAACCCAGAAAAACCAGACACAATTTGAAAATCAAAATTTGAATTTTGAGATGTTTTGAAACTGGTAACCGGAGAAACCGGAAAAAACCGGCCAAAATTCAAAAATTAAAAATTGATACCGGTAGGTTTTTGGTTCTGATCTCTACCTAAAAATGGTAACCGTGATTCTGGGCAGAATCACGGGATTTTGAACCCTGCGTGCGACATACAAGGAGATATCCCTTGGTGTATGCTTTTCTCTAATAATGTAGTGCTAGTTGATGAGTGTAAGATATGTATCAATAGGAAACTGGAGTTGTGAAGACTTTACAGCCGAAGGGCTTTAGACTTAGTAGGACTAAACATGAGTATATGAGGTGTGATTTTAGCGGTGCTAGGGCAGATAATGGAGATGTTAGTATAGACTCTAGACGAAAAAGTAGTGCCTAGGAATGACACTTTTCGATATTTAGGATCAGTGCTACAGTAGGACAACGAGATTGATAAAGACATGAGCCTTTGGATAAGAGCGGGGTGGGTGAAATGGTGCGAAGCATCAAATGTATTGTGTGGTAAAAAATCCCTCAAAAGTTAAAGGGTAAATTATATATGACGGCGATCAAACCTGCGATGCTACATGGAGTGGAATGTTGGACGACTAAAAAACAACATATACAGAAGATAAGTGTAGCGGAGATGAGGATGCTGCGGTGGATTTGTGACCACACAAGACAGTCGAATCCGTAATGATGATATACATGATAGGGTGAAGATAGCACCAATTGAAACGAAGCTTGTTCAACATCGCTTGAGATGGTTTGGACATATCCAACGAAGGTCTTCTGAGGCACCGGTACGTAGTGGAATTTTAAGACGTACCGAAAACATAAGAGATAGATGTTGACCAAGACATGCGAGAAAGCAGTTAAAAGAGACTTAAGTGATTGAAATGTATCCAAAGATTTGGCTTTCGATAGGAGCGTATGGAAGTTAGCGATCCATGTATCAGAACCATGACATAAGAAGATTTAGGGGCATTGTTTTAGACTCTCGGTTCATATGACAGGATGTAGGGTTTAGGGTTTTAGTCTTGTAGGTTTTATTACAAGGATCTCGTTTCTATAACCTTGAGGAGGTTCCATTCCTAGTCTATATCAACTTGTTTTAGGCAAAAGGCTTTGTTGTTGTTGTATATATTGGACAAGACTAATATACACTCACCCCTTTACCTACATGCGTTCTTTACCTGCTCGTTGACTCACTACTGTCTCCAGTCCACACCTTGCTTTGCACACTTGGGCCAAAAGAACGGTTGGGAAAAATACTTTCTATTACAAAGTCAGCAAGCTGTAACTCTAATGGCACAAACTGTAGATCAAGTACTCCCTCTTGCACCTGTGAGCGAGTGTATGAAACATCCACTCCAATGTGCTTGGTGAGCTCATGCTTCACTGGATCACGAGCAATACTGATAGCACTTGTACGGTCAGACAGAAGTGTCATAGGTCCCCTCACAGGTACACCAAAATCTGCAAGTAGCCACCTCAACCAAGTAATCTCTATTGTCACTGCTGCCATAGCTCTCAACTCAGCCTCTGCACTCGAACGGGAAACTGCAGTTTGCTTCTTTGTTTTCCAGGCAATCAAAGAGGAGCTAAGAAAAACACAATAAGCAGAAAGAGAACGACGATCAGAAGGATCACTAGCCCAGGTCGCATCAAAGTACGCCTGAACCTGTAGTGAGGTGGAGCTAGGTAAAAAACAAGCGACGAGAGATTGTCCCACGTAAATAGCGAAGGACACGAAGGAGGTGACTGTAGTGAATATGAGTAGGACTAGCTATGAACTGACTCAAGATATGAACATCATAAGCAATATCAGGGCGAGTGCTCACAAGATATACTAGACTCCCGACAAGATGGCGATAACGGGTAGGATCCTCAAGATCACCATCAGTAGCACGAAGCTGAAGGGTGAGCTCCATAAGAGTCTCAGCAGTGCGAGTGCCAGTCAAACCAGACCGATCAAGAAGATCCTAGACATACTTCTGCTGGGAGAG